>SHCU01000160.1:202620-213918 GCA_004307685.1 Ceratina australensis | reverse complement strand
AAGTTCACCGGGAACGTAAAGGATATTAAAGACATTTTTAGCCCCTGTAAAACTTGTCGAGCACACGTGGCGGGCCAAACATGATTCTTTTGTTTGAGAGAATCGTTGAAAAGAGATTCGTCTGTGAGAATTACTCCTGCCTCCGACGCGTTTTTAAAACGTTCCCCGTCAGTCACGTATAATAATTTCCTAGGGCGAATCGAACAGAAGCTCATTATGCTTTCAAAAAGAGTAAATTGAATTTCTCTCTTCAACGTTAAAGTAGAATCGAAATCCTGGTATCCCCGTGATTAGATTTTTTCTATCTAAAATTCTATCTCCTTTAAAATTCCTCGCGCTGTTTAAAATATTCGGGTGGGACGGAAAATTCTCAGCTTATTTATGGATACAGCTCCGCGCGATATAACGAGACGCGATGTCTGTTTCTATTTATAACGTTACTTTTTGATATAATCCCTTCCGAGTTTTTATGACACCGCGTGATTCAGTTTGTACGCCGTATCGTGATTCCACGATCTTCGCACCGTACTCTTTATCGTAAGCAGGACTTAATTACGGAGCGTTTAAACACCCGCGTGATATTTAAAAGCCTCGATATGAAACCGTCAAAAAACTTAACCAACCGTTCGCGACTTCTATTCGAGTGGATATAGCTTTCACTCGAGGCGAACGGAACCCGTTTCACTCGTGACGTTCAGTGGGAGACAGTTTAATTTCATTGTCTGTAAAAATACGATGGTTCGTAGCCTCTGACGCGTCTGATGAACACGCGAAAGAAAAGGAGATATTCGCGAGGCTATCAGTTCAAATAACCGGCAAAGGACGTTAAAGAGGATGCCGGTTTCTAGCGTTTTCAATTTTCCTCGGTTGAAGCACAATTTTCCCCCGTGGAATCTCTGATAGAAAATCTCGTCTATATAATGAAAAATGAGTGGCTCTTTCGTACGGGAAATAAATATATTTAGCATTTCCTCTTTTTAATAAATCAATGATCCGAGACTTCGTTACAAATCTAGACACGACCACCGTTCCCTGAGATATTATACGAATTCAACGGTTTCGGTCATTCACGACGCGATACCATTCCGGTAAATGCGTCTCTAGGATTCATATCTACTAAAAAAAAACAGCACTCGTCGCAGTCTCACGGCAGTACCATATTCTTCCGAAGAGGAGGAAGAAAAAAAAAAGAACGCGAAAGTTCAGGGCTCGCGTATGGGCGACACAACAGCTGCTCCGTAAAATCGGCATAAAGGGGGCGGTGGCGCTCACGCGAGGCAGTAAATATCGGAATCCTCGTGAAACTTCGGAGTCATATACGCCCTCGCATAATGCCAGCCTGCCACGGGTCGTTACGACCTGTCCGGGCTCTCTCGTCTACCGAATAAATCATGCGAAATACCTTCCGACACGTGATGACGGAAGATTCGATTTGATGTGACCGAGAGGATAAATAAGCGGCTAGTTAGCCGCACGCATTTTTACCTTCGTTTGCATTCAAGGTCCAAGTCGGCTGTACAGAGAAAACGAACTCGTAGATTTCCTATTGGAGGTTGTAAACATTGCGATTTGTACAACTTCAGTTAATTGTAGTTGATAGTAATGACAATTAGCAGTTATTAATATATCGTAGAAAATCAGTTCTTTTTTTTATTAGTAGTTTTGATATTTTCTTAACGCTGTCACGAATTCGGCGACACGGCCGAGTAAAAATGAAGTCACGCTATCATTTAGTACGTCGCGCACGTCAGGTCCTTACGATGCGCAGAGGAGATTGTGTTCCGGGTGATACTGCAAATTCATTCCGTGTAATTACTATTACTTGCCTTGCCGTCGGGTTATTTCCATGTACATCTTGCTCACGCGAACTTTTTATTGGCAGACGTAATTCAATTCTTTGACATTCTTAACGTGAAACTCGATATAACTTTCGCCCTCTTTTAATTATCTATTAACCGTGTAACTCGTCGTACCACGGAGTGGAGAATAGTACAGGAAATTATTAATTACTTTCAAGTTTGCATTCTTTCCTCGACGGAGTCAAAGAAGTCCGATACAGACGAGATTCTGCTGCAGGAGAACTTCTTAATTCCGTTTACCCTCTTCCATCGTTGATTCATTCTCTAACGATGCTTAACGCGAGTAAAGGGATTTTATTGGTTGGAATTAGTCGCGGTTCATTTGCATATCTGATTCATAGATTACTCGAATAACCACTACTAAACTGTTCGCGTCATGCACTCGCAATTACCGGATCGATAAACATTTATTTTCAAATCCATATATTCGGCGAACGAATACTAATTACGACCTGTATCTTTTCGTTCGAACCGTAGGAACCGTTTTTGAACTATTTAAGCCTGTCTTGTCGGATGAACCAGTTTGTATTTTAAGAAGAAAAACGGTCGTTCGTGTTACGCTCCGGTATGATTTATTTCGGGGTATCCTTCCGGGAGAGGAACCAGCTTCCACGAGCACGTATCACAATAACTTGTAGCTTCGCGCCTATCTTCTTCAATTTCTCCGTTGGTGTATTATATGTGATACCATCTTCCTTTTCCTTTTAAACGAATAATGCGCAATTTGCCGCGCGATCTTCCTTTCCGTGGAACGCGCTGCTCCTCCTCTCCGAGCGTTGTTGAAGGCTCGCTATTAATCAACTCTCTTACTTCCTTCTTGATTTTCGTCCAATTGCGAACGAAACAATTTGACTTTAATTTATTCAGAGAATCTCACTTTGAACACGGCAATTGGCTTACGTTTATCAACAGAATCTCACTTTGAACGCGGCAATTGGCTTTCGTTTATCAACAAAGGATTGTACGCTTAACTGTAAGTTCTATATAAACATAGATAAATACGTGTAAAAAATGTACAGTACATCTCAGAACTTTTTGCGAAAACATATCTCGAAAATCGTTTCGAGATCGTCTCAGCTGTAACAAATTGCCAAAATTGCTGCTGCGAAGGGTCACGAGTATATCTGACATCAAAGTTGATACCCGACGGTATCTATCTGTCCCATGGGCGCTTATAATAGTATTCAGGTGCGACACATCTCGTAACACACGGGAATCTTCGTTCTTTTTTTTATGTTCCCCGACACGACGACGTGTCGCGTGCGTGCCTAGGACCGCTTTATTTTTCCCGTGTTAATGGACGACGTGGGCGCGTTTCGCGGATAATGGCAGACGCCATGCGCGTCATTAGGCTTCAGGCTGCAGCTTTTCTGCACACGTGCGTCCTGATGAACGAAACGAATGAATTCTTATGGCATTTTGCGCGAACATGCTTCGTCGGGTCTCGCGTTTTCATACGATCTCTTCTCAAACTGCTACTTCCCGCATCAAAAAGACTGACAACTTTTTTAATTGTCAACGTTCATTTTGAAAGAAACTTCGTAGCTTTTACGTTCATAGGACGTAGAGTCATTCCTAAATGGGTATATTCTTAAAACGGTAAAAACCGGAATAATTCATCGATTATTCCATCTTTGCATCGTCAGCTTAGCGCGATGGAGATGTGAAACGAGCGCTAACTCGATTGCTCGTACGTAAGCGCGCTAGAACTGTGTCGAAAATCTTTACGACTTATTGCCAGACGGAGAAGTTGGAATATCCCGGCAGAGAATGGACCCTTTCTGATCGGAATTGGAGTTCCTGGCTGTCTGCAAAGACCATTCGGTCGACTGTCTTCCCCCACTTCCGACCTTCGGTATAAGCATTGTTCCAACGTGCATTGTCGTCAATTAATCGTCGCGCGCCCTTTCTTTCCGACTGTCCCGTGTCTCTAACCACTTCGCACGAGTGTTTAATTACAAGTTGAGATCGCAATAGAAATTCATTTAGCACCCAACTAGTCGATCCATTCGTGGGATTCAAAGAAGTGTTTTGCCCTGATATTGTAAGGGGAAACAACAAAGCGTTGGATTGTCCCGCGCAGGATTGGTTCACGGTGTTTTGTGAGGTTTAATCGAAAAGCCCCTCGGTCACGAGCACTCCGTATCGTGCCGATAAACAACCCCATAAACGTTAAGATAATGGGCACTAAAAAATTATGAAGATCCCGTCGAATGTAACATCTAACGACCGTTAAAATTAGATAATTTTTTGGGGAATGATTATAAATCATGCAATTTACCCAATGATTCCGTCTGTCGAGGTCGGTTTTATAATCGGGAAATTTTCCATTCATGAGCCCGGAACCAGGAAGAAAGGATGGAAGTTCTAGCTGGTTACCGCGATATATCAAACGCTTGCGCACCCCTTAACGGTCCAAGTATTCCCAACGGAGACATTTCGATCTCTCTCCATATTGTTCGCTCGCGTCGCGTAATTTAATTATACCGGTGGCGCACCGGAGTCAAGCTTGAGGGGTTTTTTATCCGTATCGACAGCCGTCTGGGTAGGGCCGTTTAAAATTTTAACAGCCATATTTAACGTGCGCTCGAGTACATCTACGGGACGAATAATGTTCGCTCTCTGTTTAAGTGTAGGTATATAAAATGAGCCGCGTTATCACCCGAAAAGTCTCCTTTACTGCTTCCCATCTAAAATGCCCATGAACGGAGAAACTGCCCAGAATTAGAAGAGATACGTAATGCTCGTAAAGCGATCAAGAATATTCGATCATATTTTTATTAGTGATCTTATAAAGGGTAATTAGTGACAACTTTCGATTGCCTGAAGCCTTTGTCTGCAACCAACGACAATGCCAGTGCGAATGAAAGATAGGATAGGAAAATGAAGTATTGTAGTAGTATTAATTAGTTATAGATAAAGTACAAAGTTCTTATTATTAAGATATTATTTGAAGCTTTAAGTTTTTCTGATCAGCTGAGTGTAAAATACTTGGGACGATAGCAAATAAATTGGGATTTTAATAAGCTCGTTGATCAAGAGCAACAAGAAGGAATAATTGCTCGCAGATTGTAGAAGTAATAGTCGAACAAAAAATAGTAATCAAAGCGGAACCGTCTCCCTTTTGTTCTCGGCCGGCCGGGCAAAACGATCCAACGCGCCATTATCACCGACTATGCCCATGAATAGATAGTTTCCGTGAGAGAAATTACGTGGCGCGCCGGCTTCCGGTTTATCGCTTAGCCATTACAAACGGCATCATGTTCGAACCATAAATCATGAGCAGCTGTATTAGAGGAGGGCGGTCGCTATTTTTCAGCTATATCTTCCATTAGCTCGTTACTCGGCCGAGCCGGCATGGCCTACGTTCTCCACGCACGTACGTCGGATCTGTAACATGTATAAAACCATCGAGGCACGTTTTCTTTTTGTTACACGTACCTCCGCGTCATTCCGATACTCTTCACGTTGCACGGCTCCTGTGTTCACAATATGTCCTGGTAATAGCGATATGATCACCCGAAAAGGATTACGTGTCTGGAGAGAGGCGTAAGCGTGAAATTCTTCGCGGAATTTTATCCTAGACGAAAAAGGATGAAACACTTGCAAGAGACTATAATTTTATAAAATCTGCCCATCAATTTTGTAGTAATAACCAGGCAAAAGAGGATCGACTACACACGTGGCACGAATAGTGAAGTTCGAAATGTATGTTAACTCTTGAATGGTTTAATATTGTTGGTGGCTCTGGATATTTTTTCCGACGTGACGAAAATATTTAGAAAGCTCTCAGGACCCTAGGAATGCGTACGACCGGGGCACGTGTGCTTGCACATCGAAAGCTTGAGCGTTCCTCAAGGCTGTGTAACGCTTTGTGGAGGCACGAAGGATGGGTAGAGAAATTTAAAAAAGAATTTCGTGTCACGAGATAATTTATTTTCTCCAGTTTTTTTATCTTGTAACCGTTTATGATCTCTTCTTTAACAGGAGTACTCGATACGTTTAGCGTTGACTGTTTAACGGATTTTAGGAAAACAAGGCTCTGTTCGAGCACCCGAAAAATCGAACTTGAAAGCTCGCGTATTCCCGATAAAGTTTGATAAACTAATTCTAGTCCAGTTGATCCCACGGAGCAGCATGTACGGTGCTAGGAGCGCGTGTGCGCGCACCACCACTTGATGCTTTGATTTACGGCGTTGCTATATTTGTACCAACGACTATACGTGGATGGGTTCCATGCAGAGGCAATCGGGCGTTCGCCGGTTGTTTTTCGTGCATAGTAGGTACGTTGAAACATGAATTAAGGCGGAGAGGAGAGCAGCCGAAGACGGCACCGGGAGAAAGGCTAAGGAATTGAGAACGGTGGTAGGAGAACGGCGAATAAAAGATAGCCGGGACGTGGTTTGAAAATTTCAACGAGCGGAATCCACGGCACCGCCGCGAACGTTGGTCACGCGGTTCCTCCGCGAATTATAATTGCTAATCAGGGCCGCGATAGTTATTTGCTACCGTGGATTGAACCCGATAGCCTTATATCAAGCCCGGGAAGTCCGATTCACTGACGTCCCTTTCATCTCCGTGCTCTCTTTCCGGCCATTTGTCCGATTTTCCGTCCTACACACGGTAAGAATGAATAAAAGAATCCCGGACGTCGTGTAAACAGGAACGAAGAAACATCGCTCTTCGGATTTTCATCAGCGGCTGTTGCATATTCATGATCTATTTGCCGGAGAACTAGTTCTTACAACTTCGAATTACTGGGTCAGTCGAAAATATTCCCTGAACGATTCCACGATCCCACCATGAGAAAATGTCTTCTACTAAAATACACTTCATCCTTTATTTATATTACAATGGCTAAAGAATTGTTCTTCCATATAAGAATGTATTTTTGCATTTCGTCCTCTTCTCGGTTTGACGCGGTGAGGTATCATCCCGAGTCAATATTTTGTCTTTAAGAGGGAACTGAAATTTCGCTCGAAAAGAACGTTACATAATCCGTTGGCAGGATATTTCTTAAAAACTTTGACGTTATTTTAATAAGATTTTCCTTTGCGATCGAGTTTCCAAATATTTCACATTACTGCGCGACATGCTTAAAATTCCAGCTTCTGCTACCTTAACCGGGGCGAACTTAATATTTTATGATACCACGATATGAAACATTGGGTTATTGCTAAATTATTTCGCGGAAAATACGCCGTATGGAGTTCTCCAGTTACGTTTTCAAATATATGTACAATCTTGGCAATCTTTCACCTGAACTCCGACGAAACTTCATTCCCGAGTCTAACGTCAAAACGTATCGTTGTTCAGAAATCAAATTGATATTTTATTCTATCGTTGAACAGCTCGCGCTCAGATTTAACTTTCCGATGAAATCACTTGTTGTCTTTTATCAATAAATTATTATTTCACGATGAAAACTCGAGTCTGCGTTCACGTACTCGATCATAAGCATGGGAACAATTTCGTAACAAGAGTTACATCAACTTATCGATGTGTTATATGGAATAATTACACGAGGAAAGTTTCCGTCTGTTCTACACGACGCTACGAGAGACCGATAATTGGAACGACGAAAAAGTGTCGAGTGCGCTACGGTCGCTTATCAGTCTTGGCGAAATTCTAACTGCGTTCGGGGATCGACGACAAATTCCATTGAAACTGTAAATATCTTAGCGTGCATTCGCTGATGGAGCTTCGCGAAAGTAAATACGTTGGTTGGCATAAATGTAATGGGGGTTCATGCGCACGGTTCCTTTGAAGTAGAAAGCCCTTGAAGCAAATTGCGCCGGTCGTTGACTACGTCAAAAGTTCGCCAGCATGTCCATACAGCGAGGGGGAGAAAGGGAGAGCGAGAGAGACGGTTAGCGAGGGAGGCAAGGGGAGCGAGCGAGAGCGAGAGTGAAGGATAGGGAAAGGGAGCAAGTAAAAGAGGAAGAGGAGACGTCCGCGGCGCTGAGTATGTGAAAGCATTGCTCGCAAGTGGAAACACCGAGTGTGGTCACGGCATTGCGGAACATTCGAGTGGAAACTGAACTTGATTCGATCGTGAAACGCGAAACAATAGCCCGCATGCTCGACAGTTGCGGTGGCCACGGGATCGAAGGCACGTTCACTGTCGATACCAAATTACCGCATTTTCAAACGAGTTCGCGAACGCGGACTCCCAATTTACGCTAGCCCGTGGATGCTGGCTCGACGGTTCAAGGTTCCGAGGGAAGACAAAAGGTTTCGTAACCTCTCCTATATTTGCATCGGAATTACAGGTAACTGAAACTCGGCGTTAAAATCTGTGCGACTTTTACAATAATCATTTTAAGGGGACAGATTAATCTCGTATATTGATCGTAATATCTGTCCAGGCATTCGGTTTAATTCATGGACGTTTTTTGGTATACAATTTTTCCGCAAATGTTCGGTGAATTTTTCTACGAGAATTTCAATTATAAATAAATTATTCGATGAAGAAAATGATAATGGACGCGTCACAGCGCGACGTTATAATTACAAGTCGCCTGAGATAATCTGAAACAGGCGTGTGTAATTAGTGAGATTCGGGCGATTAGGTATTGGACGCGTTTCGGCATTACGGGCCATAGAGTGGATTTGCCTATCCATTGTTTCTCTGATACCGACAAGGGTATCTACGTCCTCGCCACTTTTGGCGGCCGGCCTCTGTCCGCTATAGCAATGATAATCCAGGCTGATGCCGAAGAAATAATTGGGCGACACCGCGTGCACATGCGTCGCTGCTACGAACTTCCATTAGCCGGGCGCGTTCGAATCCTGTCGGCTCTGCTTTCGACGCGCGACAACCCGGCGAACTGTGTTCCACGCTGCCAGTCGAGCCGCAGGCTTGATAGAATAACTGAGCATTGACTTTCAACGACAAACAGTTGCTCGGAAGTCAATTATTGGCCGGCGGCACGGTAATGCGACCGCTGTACCAACACCGGCACGGGTAGTTACGCGGATAGTTAATGTCACAAGGGTTTTTGTGTCTGCACGCGCGGGGATGTATGTGCCTGGGTGGGTCGTTGAAATTTTCAAACCCGCGAAATTGCAGCCGCACGTCTCTGTCCCCGGGTAATCGCGCTCATTACACGATAATATCGAGAGCACGACTCGTTTCAGTCAACCTGCTCGTGTCCCATGCTTCTAATACCCGGTAAGAAGGGACGCGTGCTTAACGATTAATTAAGTACATTATAATCAATTTTCACCTGGTAACCATAATATAAGGAATATCCGATATTTCCGGTAATTAGATACATTAACTGCTAAATAATTCGTTCTAAAGTACTTAATACCTCTGCTAAAACTGCAGATTGGTTCGCGTCAGAAAATGATGAATCATGCATGCACGTTGCAAATCAGGATTACGAAGCCAGCTGTTGTCACGCACGGTGTACGAACAAAGTGCTCTTCCAGCTCAGAAGTCAGTGGCCGAGGAATCGAAGCGAATTTTGCGCTTGAAAATTATATATCGAAAATCGAGTCGTCGTGGATCAGCCGAGGAGATGTAAACGTCGAAACGCGCCGGGTGCAACCGGATTTTTGACGGTGCTCAGCCGACGCGTTGCGTCGTTACCGCGAAGCGAGGCGTCGCCAATCGCCCCATTCTTCCCACTGTCTCTTCGGTCCTTCGATCCGGTCGATGAGCTCAATTGAATCGACGTTTCGAGCGTAATCCAGCTTTATTGGCAAGCGACGACAAAGCAAAGTTGGTTCGTATGCTCGCCTTAATCCCCACAGGCGTCAATGGCGTGAAAGCTTGAACAGTTCGAGGCCCGTGGTGGCAGCCAGCGACACCGGCCACTCGATCCGTGAAGGGGCTCGCGGCCATTCAGTAGTCGCTTTTAGCGCTGAAAGCGTCACAAAGAAGAAAAGCAGCCACCCTCTGCCCTCGTATCCTGTTCTTCTTCTCCCTCATCTATCCACCCACCTGCTCCTCCTCCTTTTCCTTCTTGCTCCCTCTGTTACACACAATTTCGTTCGTTCGGGAAAGCCAGGCATACCATCGGAAAGTGGACACTTCTCTTAAAGGCTCCGCGGATGTCAGGCGTCAAAGTACCCGGATCCGCGATTTAGGAACTAACCATTGGAAAATCCCTGGATGTTACGTCCATTTGACGCGCTACTTCATCTCCCGATTTCTAACCCTTGCCGGGTTAGAAATTCTCCGACTCTTCAAACGCAACGAGTGTGTTTACATACCTATGCACACACTTTGTGAAAGATTAAGGCGAAAAGGAGAGAGAATTTCTTTCTTACCGTAATCTGTCAGAAAATTCAATGAGCGTAGTAAAAATCTTAGCTACTATACCTTGGAATTTAATTAATTTCATGTTAGAGAAAAATTTCGAAATCTGTTAAAAAAGTTCTAAATCTAAACGTTGCTTTTAGAGGTGTTTCGCGTACTGAGAATCTTTTAATATAAAGATCAAATATCAGCATTTTTGTTAGGTATTCTACCGTTCATTTTCTGATCTAAATATATTCGTTTAATACGTATACTGATATTTTCTATTGTACTGGCAATAGAGCGCCAAACGATCAACACCTTCAACTGACGACGAGATCCCTTAAGCTTCTTTCCTCGTGCAGCTTGTTCTCTAATCCTTCGGCCTCTTTCTCCTCGCGCTCTATTCAACCCGCTCGAAATTCTTTCAGCAAACCCTGACTCCCCCTTTATCTCTCTCGACGATGTTCTCTCGACGTTTAAATACTTGGAGCATAGTTCTCCTGTATGGAGGAGGACCTCGAAGCGTGACTCTTCATCCACCTCTTGTCTTTTGCGTACATAAATGCTGGCTACCGTGATTTTTAGCCGTAGCTTCGCTGGCTGGCTGGCTGTGGTCCGCCTCGGCTCCGGCACGCCCGTCCCAACGTTAATTCGCCTCGTCGAAGAAACCGTAAAATATACGGAATTTAAACGTGCTAAATTTCTGCTACATAAATGAAACATGAAGATTCCTCGTGTGATACCAGTCGGAACATGAAAATGGTTTTATCCTCTCAGGTATCTCGAGGATATAAAACGTTGAGTGAGATCGTTGTTGCAAAATTTCATGTCCGATCTGAAAATCTCGTTTCGCCGCTCTTAGCGTACGCGATCCTTTCCTTTGTAAATCCGTAGTATTTTCACTTGTGTCCTGCGCGCACGTTCCGTTCAAGCATACGTTACAGACACAACCGGGACGCAAAGCCCGCGGCGTTCACTGAAATCGAGGTGTCGACTTTCTAATTTTCTTTCCTCCTTTCCAGTCTCGTTGTTCCGCGAGTTTACACCTTAAAATCTCCCCCGTGCCTTCACTCGCGGCGTAACTATTTTCGTCGTCTCACAGCTCCCTTGAACATAATATATCCGATGGAAGTTTTTTGCCGGAGTCGTTCTTTTTATATCGTTCAGAAATACTTTAGGCAGACTCGA
>SHCU01000160.1:149302-163671 GCA_004307685.1 Ceratina australensis | reverse complement strand
TTTGCCCCGAAAATACATTTCTATACACCGGTAATTTGTTTAAAAGTAATATATCCATTATAACGGGTACGATAGTCTACAGGATATTGGGGGCCCTTTTTCGCACTGGTAAAATTATTATTATCGTAGAATAATTAAACTTGTTCCATTTAAATTACGTATTTTATTACGTCGTGTTGAATTCATCTAATAAACATCGTATATTCTTTTTTAAACATTTAATTTCTTGATAAAATTTCGGGCACTTTGAATTGACTTTTTAGTTTGAGTACTTGGCGTTATCTTGTTCGCCATCGCGTCAATAAGTAGAATTCACTTGATTTTACGATTTTCTACGGAGTCGACGTCCATTGGTGTAACGACAATTGAATAGCAAGGATTTCGGGCGAACGTGCACCGCGCGGGAAGTTGTAAATTTCAGTAGCTCGTTCATTCAACTAATTCAACGAGTCGTCCATAATTCCCGCGACCTGTTATTTTTCGCAACAATCCCGTGCTCGCGGAATACAAAATTCGCCGGAGTCTTTAACTTTGTATGCCCCGGTATTCCCGGGACAAAGCACCGTTCTCCGCTAATGTACAATAATTCATCACGCCGCGTACCTGCGAGCCTCGCAGCTTCCTGTAAGTTTCAACGTTGCGCCGCAACAAAAAGTGACAACTTTGCAACGGAGAAGGCTAGCCGAGTCCCGTCTCTAGGTGTCGTCGAAAAGTTTCACCGACAATAAGGACGCTGAAATTTTCCTCTACATTTCAGATCCTTTTGTGCTCCTATGAAAAACGAATCTTACCTCCGGTGGTCGGATGAGGGCCGCTGAAAAGGGGAATTGTTCCGGTCACGGGACGGCTAATTCCATTCGCGATCCGACGTTTTTAACTTCTTAAATTGGATGCAGTCGGTGAAGCTACAAGTTTTCTATCTCGGTTGCACGTTTCAATTCGAAATTCATTTTCTAATTCGTTAACAATCGATTCATACGTGACACATATTCATTTTCGAGCTGATCCTGCTCTTCTTAAATGTGTTACGTTTATACGAGTACAAGTATAGTTTTCGTAACACGATCCTACACCGTGTAGAAGTTTACAGAAACCATAAAACCAAGGCAATGGAGTTTCGTTGCGTCTTAGTAAAGTTCCTTATGCACCACGTTGTATCCGTATCTCTCGACAGCCAGGTGCAAAGCACCACGTTACCAAATATCAATGAGCAAAAAGAGTTGTTAGTCGTACGAATATCATCGTAGGAATCACAAGTTTATTCGTTTGAACCCGCAATTTAGGATCATCGAGAAAAAAAGCCAACTCTGAATTATTCGTATGAACAAAGTCAGTCACTCCGCGAACAGCTTCGAATTCGTTAATTTTGAAATAATAGACATTCAGAATGGCAATCGAAAAGTATTAATTCTAGATCCACGCGACTCCGACGGTGCTTCGGTTATTTAAAGAGGCTACTCGGTATCTGGACCAATTTCACTTGAAAATACAATGCTATTATGCGATCTTTGCGGTTGAACACGATCTATATTATCAATTCCACATATCGTGCTGCTCGGCTAATTAATAATTTCCTACCTCGTTTCATACGTTCTAGTATTTCCGTGTTTAACGTTTCCAAAATAGAATAACAGAGCAAGCGATACGAAGAGAATCAGGTTAAATATATTAAGAAATGTGTTTTAAGATATATCGGAGTATCAATAAGTGTCACTATATCGCATAAAATGCTTCCCATCGGCAACAAACGATAATTATAGGAGCATTAACTTGATGTTACACGAAGCAAATCGCCTGATTCGTTTTTTTTAACCATTCCTAATTATCTCTCTCTCTTTAATTGGGTCGACGGCAGCGTGTCGATTCACAGATTTTGCAGACTTTCGACTTCCACGTCGTTAAACTCTTTATCGGGGAGCTGAAAATACTATGGCCAGTTTTTTAGCCCGCACACGGTCAGACACACGCTCGGAGAGGGTACAGTCTGTAGACGGCATCATCCCCTCGCTTCGCGACCGGGGCTTTTCTTTCGCGGATGGCCGAGGTGCCTAAGTAACGACGCCACGGCTACGTTTCATGAATATTGACGATCGGAGGGGGGCGCCCGATTCATATTCTTGTTTCTAATCGAGCTCTCCGTGACTCTCCATTTTTCATCTCCTATCAACGGAACAAAAAAGCCTACCCTCTCTCGTCGCACACGCCTCGATCCGCTCTCTTACCTCGTCCTCGCATTTCTTCGATCTTCTCGTGCTCGAGAAGAATACAATGCACACCTCGCAACTTTTCGGCTAAGGTTCTTCATCTTGCCTAACGATCAGACGCATCAGCGTATCTCCTCCTGTCAATAAAGATGAACGCTTTCTACGCGTAGAAGGTTCACTACGTTCTCGATACGTTCCGTTACTCACGCTACGTGTAAAAACTATACGCGTGCTCTTTAAAACGGAATCATTTTTTTATAATTATATTGTGCGCTTCAAAGTGTGGTACACAAATTTTGATCACAGGATCACGTGAAAATAGTTTTTGAAAATTAATATATTAATGTGTATTTTACAAATTTAGCTCATTCTGTTCCGTGTACACTTGCCCCGGTATGAATATCGTTCAGAATTGACAAACCAATATTTCAAGGTATTGATACGAACTACAATTAGGACATATTACTCGCATTATAAACGACTAAAATCTCGTATCAAAATTGTTAGTAATTAATTAATGGAATAGGATATTAATGCATATATCGATAATTAATACGAAACTATACGCGAAATAGTAATTAAATAATTAATTGAGGACATTATTTACAGATAATACGTGCACGTCGCAAAATGTGTCACTCGTTCGAACCGACGATCTATAAAATTGAAATCGATCTCATGAAATGTATATTACTTCGTTTAAACTCAGGAGATTCGACGTCGAAAGGATTATAACATTATCTAATTTCTTCAGAAATTTCCGAACCGTCGAGCGCGTAGTAGAAATTGTGTACGTCGCGAGTACGGGGCACACTCGATGACACACAATATCTTGGATGCTACTCGTTCCTGCGCGATGCGATTACGTTCCAGCGTCTTTATCATCTTTACCGTTCTATTCGGTGGCACTTACGATGACGGTGTCGTATCGCTTCGGCCCCATCGCGTAGTGGAATTCGATCAAAGGGGAAAACACCCGCCTCTGGTGTTCGCGTGTTTGCGAAAGAATCGGTAGTAAGCTCGTGAAAGGAGACTTTCACGATCCTCTATCCTTTGCGATACCACCCCGTGCACGGAGGCGTATCTAAAGTGTCGTCTTCGCTGTCTTCGACCCGCTTTGCCGAACCATTAGTGCGTTGAATGATTAATGGAGTACTCGCGACAGGCGGAGATACCGACTGACACGCAGCGATCGTGCGCAACGTCTTTTTCGTGTTATCGAATACCCTAAGAAAATTTGCACTTCTGCATCCGATATTACGGAAAGGGCCAGAAGTTAAAAGCAATTTTTTCTCCCGATATCCCGTATAAGAAAAAATGTAAGTGATAGAACGTTTGCCGGAATTAGTTACATTTTGGTATTCGCGAATAAATCAAACCGTCTCGCGAGGGCCTTTAAGTTTTGGCTAGCGTGTCGTTACATCGTTCGAACTTAGAAATGAACTTCGTAACCTATTCCGTAGCCGAGGGATTGCCGTTTTATTGGACCCGGCATCGGGCACGCGATTTCCAGATCTGTTTATCTTAAAAAGGGGCCCACGACGCAATAAATCGCGAACACCGACGTCTGATACCGATAAAGGCCCGTGCGATTAGTATCTCGAGTCGGGCTATTTTGTTCGCCGGTAAAACCTCGAGACGCACACGCGTCCCTAATCACACGGCCACACGCGACTACGCGTGTCGGACATTTGGACGTTTTGCCTACGGAAGAGATCTGCTTCTTCAATAAGTTACAGACGGATTTCCAGGAAATTCGATTATTCGTTCGTCCGATTTGGCAATGTAACGTCAATTGACTTCTCATTTTGTTTGAACCGAAAATCTCATTTGACGACTCGCAACGTTAAATAGTCCTCTGATTGTATTTGACGTTCGCGATGACGCGATTCGCTTCGATAGCCTGTCACTTTTTCATCGGAAATAATATGTAATATGGATAAAATAACACAGATATACAAATGTATGTACATAATAGAGATATGCAAACTGAAACGTAGAATTGAATTTTCCAACGTCAATATTAATTCACGTTATCTTTTAATTTATAATACGAACGTATTTAATTAATAAGCAACGATTTTCAACGAAATTCCTATCTTCGACGCGAACTTGTTATGCGCGTATCAATTTTTACCCAAGGCCATTCAAGCGAGGAGGAACGTATGATTGACAGACACATCATTATTCATCGAAGTTGATAGACGGTTCTGGCCTCTGCGCAGGGGTAATATGGAAACCTACTCTCTCGGTAAAGAGCTAATTTTACTGACCCGATTCCTCTCTCAAATCGAATTATCGCATAAAATCTCGCGGTGTCTATGAGGATAGTTTCCAAGATTCGCAGCGATGCATAGGGAGAACATCTTCCTCGCGCGGATTACGATGGTTTTCGAATACGTTATAAAAACCAATATTCCGAGGAACTTCCTTGCAGAATAAAGTAGAGTAAAGTCCTGCGAAATGCTCTGCGATTTTATAACGCAACCCTACGGCAACCAACATTACAGCGGCCGAAGTTATAATGATGGATTCAATTTCCGAAGTTTGTAAAACTGAAACTTTTCCTTTAAATAAACCGGTTGTTTATTTAAGGACTTCTTAATCTATTCCAATTTCGCATTGAGATACAACTTCGGTCATTATAATATCGGTCGCCGTAACGTTCAGTTATAAAATCTGAAGCCCCGTGAAATGAGCAGTTATTTGACAAGTTCAGTCTGCAAAGAAGTCCCTCGGATCGTTAATTATTTTAACGTATCTACAAAAAATTGACTTATTTCGATGTTGAGTTTACCTCGATGTACCTGTCGTCAAAATATCAAACGATTCTTTTTTTTACTTCTACTATGGGAGCACTCCTTTAACAACGCGTGTGTATATCTCGTTGGGGCTAATGACGAGTTCCCTTCTGTGAAGATTTGCCAGTTGTATAGGACAAAAAATTGATTGCATCCTGAAGAATTCACGTTCTCGCTGTTGCCACAATTTGGATAATATAAAATATTGAACCGTGGCCTTTGCCTTTGCCTGGCCAGACAAAGTGAGTTTGAGGGCAAAAGCGGCGGAGATCGATAAACCGCAAGGCTAGTATCAGCGACACTCCGTCCCTGGTACAGCTATTGTTGTTATTTTCTTGTTGGTCAATCGACATTTCAGTAATTGACGCTACTACCACGTACATAGTTGATTGCGTTACCTCGTACACAATAACACTAGGCGTTCGCTGACATCGCCACTTTATCCCGTAACCCGTATTGATTGCGTTCGCTACTTTTCCTACTTTTCAAATAAATGAAAACATTGACGCTCATTATATTGAAAGCGTCACTTCCGATTAAATAATGCGTATTATTTCTGAACGAACCGTGAACACTGCTAGGCTTTAATCGAATTTCACTCGAATAAATAAAATTGGCTCGACGCGCGCACACGTATAACCCGGTCGCGGTGATAAATGATCATTATCTGGCCAAGTTATTCGCTTCCGTTGATAGTTTACTTAGTACCAATTTTGTACATCTACTTTCATGCGTGAAATCGTTTGCGCTGAGTCCAATCAGTGTTTAAAGTTAACGACTAGCATAGGTAAAACGTTTCAACGTAGCACGCAGTTGGAAACGAAAATAAATATCGTTATCTGTTGACGGTGCCTCTTAAAAATAAAAGTACCATCGGAGCGGGAAATTAAGTAGGGGGAATTTGAAGTACCTTCAGTGGCAGCGGGGTTGTCCTCGAAGTGTTTCAAATCGGGGTCAACGGTATTCAACTTTGAAATATTGGCAGTAGGTATCGAGTGCATTAGAAGAATGATCCTGAGTCGCGAATCCATTATCGTGAGAGTGCGCAGATTGCGCTCGGCCTTAAACGGTAGATACTTCGTCGGACGTTGATATACCGATAGTTTTTCCGAATTGGGTTGCTCTGCCAAAACAATGCCGGGTGATTTACCGTAGATCTCGTTGGCTACTCTTACTATTGCTAAAGCGTGCGAGCAATCTCTGGAGGAAAACTGGTATCGAACACATCTGTATTTGCATTCGATCTCGTACACGAAAATAAGGTAGAACGGAGAATGCAAATCGAACGACCCACCGATCGATCACATTCATTTTTACGCACAATAATTTCTTGCAGCGATGCATACTTGAAAAATAGTAATCGTAACAAATGGACTGCACGTATTAAACGATTGTCTCGTTTAAAGACGATTAAATCGGAGTGTCATAATACAGTATACCTGAAAATACAGTGTCATAATCATTCGAAATGTAAGAGGACACGCATCCTTTGGCGGTAACGATTCGAAGCAACGCGTAACCAACACGAATGATCAGTCGCGGACAGTGTGGATACAATGTATTTCCAGGCGTGAAGGGAGACTTAGATTCGACGTTGGGACTTGGTTTCAACGACGTGTCGTGTTTAAACAGCTGTCACGTATTTGACTTTTTGTCGGTCATCCACCGATCAAATAAATGTTCCGGATATGTTCCCTTATCTAATCGTATTATCGCTGTTTACGCGTCACAAACAGGTTCGCGCGTTTTTTCGTAACTTTTAAAACCACGGTTTTCCGCGAATTCGCGAGAGCTTGGCTCAGCTTGATATATATGTGTGCGTCAGATTTTAAGCGCTCCGGATTTGCCGACCGTGAAATTGTTTTGCACTGATATCTGGAAATTATAAATCGATAAGAATCGAGCTTCTTGTTCATATAATTCGCCGACACTGTACGTATCTATGTAGCAGTCCGCAGCTTACTCCTCCTCAATATATTTCGCATAAAAAAAACTTTTTTATTGAAGAATTACGGATTTGGAGGATACATTTTATACGACGCATATTTTGTGTAAGTACCGGGATTCCGAATATTTGAAGATTAATTTCAGTTTTTAAATGGAACACTATATTTTTTTATGCGTTTCGAAACAGGCCTTCGAGCCCAGGTTTTATCGAAAAAATCTGTTGGTTTTATAAAGGAAATAAAAAAATAATTCCCGTTTTATAATTACGGATATCCGAACTTCATGTGTTGGTCAAACTTTCGGGGCGCCTGATCCCACTTGTCCCGAGGCGTAGGTGCTCAAAATACTTGCAAAAAGAATTTAATAATTTTTTGTGAAATTCAAATAAAATCGAATATTTTATCATCATTTTTATTAATTAATTCGAGGAACCAAGATTTTCATTTTACACCCCGAAGGGGTGTACGTTGAAGAGTGTTTCATGTTTCTTTTTGTGCTTCTTCCATCTCTGCGTTCGGAGTATAAACAATCCGGGATTTATGTAATAATAAGGTAGCAACCATGGTTGGCATACGCGATTTTCGCGCAGCAACGGCGAAGGTTGTTTTCATCCGGGAAAAGCTCACATTTGCAGAGAGTTAGTCCAAGGAAATTCGCTGTTTATATACCGCATACCGGTTATGTACACCCAGGCTGGGCTTGAAGACACGTGAGTCTCATTAGCCAGCTACTCTTCGCGGTTGTCATCGAATCGTTTTTGTGACGAGGCATTCGAAATGTTCATTGTGAAATAGGTCTATTGTTCGAAGCAGTTTATCCGATTTCGAGGGACAGTATACCTAAAAATTTTCTTGCGTACGCGTGTATGATTGAATAATAATCCTTAAACGATAGTCAATATTTGAAAGATTCTTTATCAGTTTTAGTCGACAATTCTTCTTCAATGCCGACGAGAAAGATACTTAACTTTTTGATTGCTCGTCCTATGAAAATGTTGGTTCACTGAGCTCGTTTTACGTCGTAAAATAAAAAAGGCTCATGATTTTGTAGAGAATCAAGAGAATTTTGAGAAATTAAATCAAGTCAATTTTGTATTATCCAGATAAGGTGTTGTCACACGGTATATGACGCAAGGGGGAATATGCATTATAATTTGTAAATTCATCATTTTGAGCGTTCGCCGCTTCCACTTTCTTCGACGTTACCGGGGAAGATTCCATTCGCTGACCTCGATTTAAAATGCAGTCGTAAAATTAGCACGATCCGCATCGTTGCATCCTGAATTTTCTCGACGCGCTCGCGCGTCTTTAACTCAGTCCATTGATTAAACCTGATAAGTAAAGAGCACGGACACGAATGAAATCACTGCACGATCGATGGAGCCTGCGTTTCCTCCCATCGCGATTTATTTCAAAGCAAAAGAAACGAGTTTTCTTCTTTCCCAGTTACCGAGGCCTCGCTGCTGCTACGAACGATTAATCGACCATGGGCGAGGTCAAGTGTAAAAGTGTAAAATCATTTTATTCAAATTAGCTGCGCTCGATCTTGCCCGGATAGCCGTAGAAAAATGCGCTGCTCGTTTCACTCGCTTCCGCTAAAGTTCTCCCATGTATTTTGCGAAATTCCTTAAACCGCGATACAAGCATTCTGGCGATAGTCCTGGCTCGGTGCCTCGACGAGATGCATTAACGTTGTCCATGTTTCCATTATCCGTTAATACGGTGTTCGTCATAAAAATTTGTCAGAAGAACTTTAACCGTTAATTGGCACCGATAGATAATTCGTTGACTAATTAAAACGTAAGACTAATTGTAGAACGAGGCACGCTCGATCGCTTTCGATGAAACGATACAAGTATTGACGCGTTTCATGTATGACGAATAGTGCGGGAAATTCCGGCCGATCCAACTCGCCCGGAACAATCCTACTAAATTAAATTAATCTCTTTACCGAATATTTTACTCGGGCTTTGAACACCACTGGATTTTTTTTAATTGTCGAGATCCGACTGGTTTGTATTTCCGAAGCGAGGAGGGAAAAATATTTCCTGCTGGAATAACCATTTGTAAGAAGAAAATCATTTGCCATTTTCCACGAGCTTAACGAGTCGACGTCTTTCAAACGAGAAATCTCGACTAAATGAGCATAAATATGTTTTCGTTTCGGAAACGTGACGCGTTCTGCTCGCAACAGTTAATTATGAATTTTTTTCTTACCGAAATGGAGGCACGCGATAAAAACGTATTATTCACGAGTAAGAGATATCGCGAACGAGAAAATAAACCGTCGTTATTCGCGGGTGCGCGTTGCGCTATAAATCCCGACGCTCAATTTCATTCAATATTTACATCGTCGACACGGAACAAACCGAAATCGAGGGGTGAAAAAACAGGCGGCGAAAAAATTCATACCAGCGCAATATATGCAGGAGGGGAAGGAAAAACAACGGAGTGATATGAGTGATAATTAATCGTACCTGCGCGACGTACCTGCGTATACCTCTCGCAAATGCGGTTAGAATACCAATTTTTATAGAAATCATTTTATATTTGCGTTACTTGAAACTTGTTTGAAATTTTTTTAAAAATACAAACTTCGTTCTCATCCCGTTTGGATCCAGCGGTGTAAAATTTAGTAGAAGCGATATCGGATCTATGTAAGATCTAATCTCATCAGATGTGCATATTCCGTGCACCCCGAAAAACGAGAATATCCCGGAAATTTAAATTAATAGATTATTGAAAATATTTAAATAAATAGCGGAACATTTGTTCTTTTTATATAAAGTTTTCTTACCATATTTTCGAACAAAGAACACGAACGTATGGCGTTACATCTGCATGGCTGGTCTCAAGCTCTATATTGAGTTTCTGAAAAAAAAACTTGGTATTAAACTTGTGCTGCGCGGTCATGAAAAATAGCGTCTGCGGCGTGACACGTGCAACCAGTTTCTTGAATTGCTCTTAGCGGAACAAGAGAACGAAGAAGAATTCGGAATAAAGTGTATTTCTAGAAAATTCAACGCGAATAAGTGTATTGAAAAAGTTGGAGATCCACGAGGATAATGAAATTAATTAATCATAATAAACAGCGATGTGGAAATGGTGCGTGCGTGATGTTTCTCGGGGTAGGCTGCCGCTAGTGAATATCAAATATATTCCGCGGCGCGTTGCGAGTTATGACGGTGCTACGTGGAGAAACGAAATTCACTTGATGGGAGATCGTACTCGCGTACATACGTCTGCTGTGTTTCGTAAATTGCAATAATCTGGGGATTGCTGCACGAGATCGGAGGCTCGGTTTACAATACAGATCTATAGAAACACAAGTGTTAAAAGTTCAACGGGAAAATAGCCTGTTGAAATTTAACAAATTTATATTAAAAATAAAATAAAACCATTTCATTTACGCTGGATTTTAGTCTTATAATATCTACTCTACTCAGTAGAATATTGTTATTTCAATTTGATGTACAATACGGCTAGACAGTAAATTAGATTTAAAAGATCAGATAATTATATAAATAACTAATATGGACGACTCCAACTAACATTGTTATTAAAATATCGCTCTTCATAGCATAGCATATGTTATTATTATTTGAATTTGATGTACCCCGTATTTAGTCAGGATTTAATAGGAAAAAAGAAAACGATTTGGGTGCTCAGGCGAACGAGGCAGTACGTAGTTAGCAATACCTGTAAGATCGTGTTAATAAATTAGAGTTCGCTCGATACAAACGCGAAAGACGACAGGCGCGAAAGTCGGGCACGGCAGAAGGAACAAGACTCGCGGCAATAGCTGGTGGATAAAATACAATATCTGGAGGGGCAAGCCGCGCCATTCAGTTATCGATTTGCAATTTCGCCGACAATTACACGAGGCGCAGAATATGTTCGTATAGATTAGATCAGATTAAATGAATATTTACGAGGGGTTTCCCGCGCCGCGCCGCCGTGACCAGGCCGACACTGCGTGCGTGTAATCTGCCTTGCAAACACCACGATGCTATTCGTACAGTTTTCGACGTGCTACCATACCATCTCTCGTTATTGCGCTTGTGATCCTAAGGAAACGGAAGTTTCTTCCATCTGCGAATACTATTCTGAGAACTGAAATAATGGTTTCCCAATTGTCTCTTGCACGACCTTCGGCAGCGGAGGAAAATTCATTCTAGATTTCTTTGTCACGAGCGAACAATCAAAATGTCAATTAAAAGATCACTGGTTCAATAAACCTTCTCTCTTTTTATTTCTTTATATTTTATACTCTACTTTCCGGTTTGATTAATTTGATCGCAAGTGAGGATGATGGAATGGAACAGAGATTTTTGTTGTAAATTGGAAATACGATGCATGGCTGGGGAAACAAAACGGAACAAAAGGATCGGATTGGAAATGGCATTTAGTCACGACGCGAGGCAACTCTCCAACAACCGAGCTCTAATCTCCCTTTATTCGACGATTGTATCTTTGTTCATTCACATACGATGTGTCCTACTAAAAATCATTGTTCATTACGAACGTTTATTAATACCAGTCCTAAAATTAATATGAAGTACCTTTTTAAATTACTCGCGAAAGTGGAATTCTGAGAAACTCTTTGTTAACGATGTCTAATTGTATATCATCTTCCAAAATTTATATTTCTACAACCAGTGGTTCAGAATAGGTATTGATATGTATGTATGTCAGTCAGTTACTGCAGTGTAGTTCGTACTATAGTTAGTATATCGTATAGATTCTCAGCTGTGACCTATTCGTCATGAATTGTGTACCAAGACATCAATGTGACAATGGAATTATCGCGGCAAGAGGACAAAACGATCGTATCCGTGACAGCTGGGTCTTTGACCGGTCCTTTCTCGTCTTTCGAAACACCCCGTGTATACAGCTGAACGTTTTCGATCGTTTTGTTCCGTCGACGATGGTTTCTGCGTGCTCAGATGGTGCGTGCGTCGTAATGGATTTCAGTCCCCATTCGGCTGATGTATGGTTCGCGCATGTACCCCGCTACATAATCTACAATACCTTTTCGCGACCAGAGTCATTATAACGTTTACGATCGACAAGATTCTATCAAAGGGCTCTTTGATTGCCACAAAATATGCTGCGCTTGACCTCAGTTGACCTCCTTTCATTCCAGCGCACACCATCCGACCCAAGAACGGACACGGCAAGAAATCAGGTTTTTTTATTTTTTATACTTACCATTTTTATGAGCTCATTTTCATAGAATAACAAAACAAACGAGTTACTTCCTTGCCTATCCAATATTTTACCCGGGTAGATTTCAATCTCGAGGCGACAGTTAATCATCTGTGTTCAGTTTTTGTAGCCACACCTTGAATCAAGCGTAGAGAACGGGATCAACGGCGAACACGAACATGTCTGTCTAACGAAACGCTCGAATACGTGTGCCATCGCGCGTAGCACCGTAGCCACAACGTACCTAACGAGCACACAGATTATGATATAACGCCAGTAGAAATAATCATTTACCTGAGATTAAATCTAGAAGCACAAATAGCCGAGTGGTAAAACAAGGCATTCGTGCCTCAATTAAAATTTGCTCCTCGGCTCGGCCACGAATAGCGGCCGCGTCCAGCTGCGTGACCAGCCTCCCTGATATCTAACGTCAATCCCGAGCATTGTTTAGCACATATCGCGGCGGGGCGAGCGTGCAGCGTGCTCGTGAGCGACGCACCGTAGAGAAACACGGTCGGGGCTCGAACGTGGAAAGTGTGAAACGGAGGGAAAAAGATCGAACGCAACAAGGGGTGGAACGCGATGTACTCGTGCCACGTTTGCATGGCGCACCTGTGTTCCACGCGGGGACGTGATTTGTTACACGCGCGAAAAGGGGTTGATCGATCGAGCTCAGAGTGCTCCGACCGGGACTGTTTTCAAGGATTTCCTCGATTGGTATTCCAACGATTTTTATCCACTCGTGCTAACCGATCTGATCCATTCGACCGTCCGCAAATTAGCATTTTACGAGCCACCCTCGACGTTCGGGCCGCGTCGACCCTGCGGGGACAATGGAGGGCCGCGCGTTAAATTCGCTGGAAAGAAAGCCAGGGAATCCATTATCTGGATTGAGGAAAGCCTGATACTGTCGGCTGTTTTATGCAAAACAAGACGTAAAATGCCGAATGTAAATGTCAGGATTCGGTTTCTATTCTGAAAACGCGACCGACCCGGGACCAGCAATGGGTGGGAACGCCGGCTGGTTAACTCTTTCCACTATGTCCAAATTTGTTTTTATTCCTGCTCCTCATGAAATTCAATTTATTCGTACGTATCTCGGCGTCTCTCACGCTTATCCCTCGACTTTTAATTATGTATTTCCTCGTTCTTCGACTCGTACAGTTCCAGTCATAATTAATCCTTCGGCCTACGCGCCGTCTTCCGATTGTTCATGGCATATTAGGCAGGAAGGTTGGTCTCGTTTACGTTTCGGAAGTGTGAACGCTGCTGCCAATTGAAATTAATGTTTATTAATTGCGCGGACGATATCGCCTGTCCTTATTTTTATTGCTTCTCGATTCCATTCTATAAAATTTCCCTATATTCCATCGGTTCGTTTCCCATGTTTGTTTCCCTTTTCTCCGATATCGGGCTGTCTTCCTCTCGCCGAACTTAATTCGGCCATTTTAATACGAAAGAGAGTATCTGGTCGAGTGCGTGATGTAATTAAATTTCCTTAGCCTGGCTGAATTTCCAATTGGATTTCGGTCATTGGGCGAGTTCAATGAAATTATCGGTTTATTTTGTATCGGACGGCCGGCTGCGTTTGACGGAATCCATTACCTCGTAAGGATCGGGACCGGGAATTTGCGCAGCGTGAAACGATGTCACTCTTTGCAAGGAAACTACCCATGCTATTCTCATTGTTTCGGAACGAGCCGAACGTTTAATAAGCGGCTGACAGGTATTCGTAAAATTACTACGGGCCCCGCGCAAACTGTCATGAAACCGTCACGAATTCACCGTTTCTGCAGCTTATTAAATACGATCAAGAAGTTATAAATACGGAAATTTCGTTAATGAAAATCTATTAAAAACTGACAATTTTACACCCGTACCTATTTTATAATTCTTTTATCTCGTTGGAAAATTGTTTTCGAAAAATGTGAACAAACAAAAATATTCCTAAACCCCATCTATTCCGCTAATATTTGCCACCCACGCTGGTGTACCGTTAAAAAAGAAAGCTATCGCACGCGGGCTGTTTCTGAATCGTTTATTTGATAACGCTGAGCCCCCGTTTCGATGATGCAATATCGGCTTGTTGCTTCGGCAAGCGTAAACACTGGCAGAGACATAAAAAGGGTCGAGCCATGGCCAGAAACAGAGTTCCCGTGCTTCCACGTGAAATTCGTTCCGTCGAAGGCATTTTGCAACTCCTTTTTTCT
>SHCU01000160.1:61585-77938 GCA_004307685.1 Ceratina australensis | reverse complement strand
TCTCAAAATATTATACTGATATACCGCTTCGAAATTTAATGGAAAAACAAGCTCTGTAACGTACGAAACCTTCCGGGGAAACCGTAGTAGTTTCAGCTGACGTGTCCTCGCGGAAATTTCAGCGTGTCAATCACGTATGTGCATGACTGACTCAGCAGGTAACGTGTCAAGTAAATTGGACGATTCCGCTTAGGGACTGGCTCTACCCCGTCTGATATTTTTTCAGGATACAAATCCGTGGAATTGTTCGAATTTACAAGTATATTTAAACGAGAAACTCGTACGCGGTGCGAATCGGTAGATTCGATGGGAAAGAGATAACGCAATTTTTCCGACGAACGTGTTTGTCCCACAAAGCCCGTCGACTCCTAACGAGAAACGGAGAGCAACACCGTAAATCGCACGCCGTTCTATTCATTTGGACCTTTTTCTCTCGACAATGTCTCCCTCCACTGTGCATCTTCTTATCAATATCGGCTCCATTATTTCCGTTTCGCGTTCGTTCTCCATATCCGACGCGCGCATACAGAGGACGTGGATGCGCGAAACGTGTCTCGTCTCGACGATAAAGATGACTTCTCGTTGCCAGCTAGAAATTCAAAGAGATCGTGCTCGGGAGAACGGGAGCGCCGCGCAAATACTCGAGCCAGAGAGACGAGGAGACAGGCGACGCGAAACGAAACGAAAGGCAAGCAAGAGGACAGGGAAAGAAGGAAACGCCATGACGGGCATCGTGAGACGTCGCAGATATAGAAACTATTATAAGAGTCTGTAATGTCTAAATGAAACGAACGGGAAGAAGAAATTTCAACCGGCTTCGGTGCCTCCCACGTTTACCGCGCTTCTTTTCGATTTATCGCCTCTACCTACTACCCCGTCCCCTCTTCTTCTCTCTGCTCATTTTCCGGTTTTCACCGCCTTTGGAAATCTCGGAATTTTTCAACGGGTGTTCCTCGCATATTTTCTACGCTCTTTTGACGAGAGGAATCCCGGCGTATGATCGAGCGACCGAAATACGTCGACGGAGCTGGCTTTTCGAAAATAAAGACGAATGGATGAGGCATGGGCTTTCCTATTCGCCTACAGCCCCTGGTTTTCCACGAAACCGTGATCGTGTACCTTTCGTCTTGAACGTTTCATGAGATTCTTAACCCTGGGTAGAAATTCGAACAGTGATCGGTCACTGAGCAACCATTTTTTAATTACTTTTTCTTGCCATTTTCTTTTAGCCAAAAAGATGGATATCAAACTAGCCAGTCTGTTTTTTCCCTTTGTCGTACCCAGAGATAATCTATGGTACAGAGGCAGAAGTAAATTTTTTAGTACTAAAAGAGGAACACTGCAGGCTGTTTTTGTGGAATATAATTATTAACTATTAATTAGAAGTGAAATATATTCTTGCTTTCATTAAATTCCGGTCTGTTTGTAGTTTGTCACGAGTAACTTATGCGTTCTGCGTGTAATCAAATAATTTGTTGCTTACACCGTCGAAAATATTACAGAGAGAAAATCAAGGTTTCCTCCGTTCAAAGCGAACTGACGATCGAGCCTCCAGCTATATCCATATTACAAAAACGCCATCCACCGTGACACTTTCAATTTTACGCTCCGTGCACCGTAATCATTACTTCGCGTATACTAAAATTCAAAAACTATGGACGAAATTGATATTCCGTAAATCGCAAGAAAATAGTTTGATAGTTAATATATTATTGCCGAAATCGCGATACGTTGACACATGGTTGAAACAGAGATACGACGCGTTAGACAACAAAGATCGATACTTTTGTACGGCAGCGTAAAAGTTTGTAATCCTTTCTTCGCCGAGCGGTAAGCCCCTACGGCTCATCTGTATCCGAAGCCATAATCGAGCATCGACCCGATTGTTCGGATAGTTACAAATCGGATGTCGAGATCGTCGAACTATCCACGCCGCAATCTCCTAGAAGAGGTGTGCTTAGCGCCACTTATCTCCTCGCGAGAGTCATATCGTCGGAATCTAGTGGGCGGGAGTCGAGAGTACCGCATTATCTTTGTTGTTCGCGCCTCATTCGTCACCAGGTTTAATCCCGACTCTTCCAATTGCACGTTGCCCATTATCACGCAAAATCACCATCGTAAATTTACCTGAATCGTTTCAGTCAACAGGATTTTCATCAACTCCTATTTCATACGATCATCACCCACAATGTGATAAAATATCTACGGTGCAACGATTAAGGATAATTTCAACTTGAAAACAATGGCAGGAAAATCAAGAGCACATAAATAAATATCCCATTAAATTTATATAAAATTGCAAATGCATGTGAGAAGGAAACTTGACTAGTGAGTGTGATTTCATTACTTTCTAGATCTCGTTTTCACAGGTATATACACGATACATATAAATTAGTTAATCAGATTGTTGGCACTCCATTTTATCTTTCTATAAAAAGGTCAATCCTTATGGGAATTTGTTTGAATTAAAGTTGAACCCAGAATTTTGAGATAGGATGTTCTTTCACTCATTCGACGAAATTTACGTTGCTTCAAATGATAGACAGCTCTTATTGACTGACCCTGTACGTATATGTACAAACGTAGTATACGTAGGTACGTATATCGTATTATAAATGTTTCGTCGCATCGTGACGTGTAGATAGAGACGGAATAAGAGGTAGAAAGTAAAGGGATCGGAGAAACGATTTGGAGGCATGCATCGTGAAACGCAACGAAGTGCATCGAGCCGAGTCGATACTGCATCGATTTCGCCTCGGTTTATATACCGCCGATAACGGATTCTGCATGGCAGCCCATGACTCCGGTCGCGAGCTACGCTTGTTCCGCAGCGAAATCGTTTTGAAAGGCAAGCTTCGTAAGTACTGAGAAGAGCGACGGGGAGAAACGAATTTACAGCGCATTGCTTAAAACCATTTAATTGAGCTCGTGTTACTCATACAAATTCATATCTAAGTCATCAACAATAAAATTAAAATTAATTTCCTCTGTTGATTATTTTCTTCTGAACCACAGCTCACGTATTCATTTTTAATCGATCGCGTTACGGAAAATGACTTAATCCTTTGTCGTGTGACCAGGTGATCAGATTAGCTAGATATATACTTCTCGCCGCGCAACAGACTTTGTACATGAACTACCAATGAACGTTATCACGTAACTATGTACATTGTACATTGTGAACGTGCATCGAATACGCGCGCTGCCACAAATTCGTTGATATCTGCGCATTCATTTGAATTTTCATTAAATCATTGAACTATTGGGTGTGAAGACAATGGTGCCGCATTAACAATAACAATTAATGCGCGTTATCAGACTTTGCGTACGATTACAGAAGCCAAGAGTAATTCGGGCTCGTTGAAGCACGGAAAAAGATTGTTCGCAACAAGATTTTAACGTACGTGTTTAGACGGTGTGATGTAGGAAACGTAGAACTGAAAATGGAAATCCTGTGGTGAATCTAAAAAAGTAGAACGCGATATGTGTTGATGTTATAACTGAAAAAAACATTATTAATCAAGGTGCTTCTTGATTAGAAGCATTTTCCACGCGTATAATCAACCTCTATTATATTTTTTTGACTGTACGCGGAGCGAGCTGTTTATTGTTAAAACACCAGGATAGATGAAAATGTGTGAAATATCACGAAAAGATCTAGAACCGCAGCGAGTTTATTAATCTCGGTATTCTACGTTCCATTAATTAAAATGTATAACGCGAACATTCGTGAGTTTCGATCACATTAAAAATGATAACGTTACTATAAAAGATCAAGAGATACGGTATAGCACTCTCGATCGTTCAAAAAAATTACATCCGGATAGAATCGAATGTTCGCGGCGAGTCGAATCTCGTCGTGTTCACTGAACATGTTAACACCTGACCAGCAGATAACGTTCGTTTTTGTCAAATTGAACACTGCCATTTATCAGGAACGACGCGGCGGTATATCAAATGGATATTGAACATTATAATCAACAGGGACGGGCGTTTACCTGTCCCGTACTGTTTTCCAATCCATAACGGATACGTATCAATCCATCCATTTCAAATTTTACAAATTATTATATTAAATATCATTCTCGTTGCGTATAAATAATCGGGGCAACAAAATAACGTGTACGGAATAAAAGGATCGTGTTAAATCGACTTTAAACGTACAAAAGCATCGGTTCGAAGCGTCAAAAGCCAATAAAAATCTTTAAATAATAATAAAAATTCCTGCATCGATGCGAAATGTTTTATAAAAGCTCCAGTAGTATTCAGTGACGAGTAACGATTCGTTATTCAACGGAAATTGGAATAACTAACGAAGCACATCTCGCGAGCAAGCTCGAGCGACTGAAGTTTCCTCGATTCTCAATGGTTGATCGCTACATCCTCGAGTAGTTTGGCTGTACACGGTGATGATCACGCGTACACAAACAGGAACGAAGACTCGGTGCCGATAGCAGCGGAGAAAGAAACCGGGCACGTGAGAACCACTGAACCGTAATAGAACGTGCTCCTCGGCAGGGCAGTGACCCGTGCACTCACGGGACGCGAACCGACCTCCTTATCAATTGTGTCATTATGAAGTTAACGATCTTGCTTGTAACAATGACCAGTCTGTATTGAAAGACTCATAATCCTTTGCCATCTTCCCCGGCCGGATGTAAGGACAATATCGTTCGTATCGTTCGATATCCCCTGAGCCGGAAGACGATGCCTCAGCGTTATAGACCTCTGCGTCCACCCGTAAGTCTCGCCGGCCTTTCAGATTATAATCAATTTTAGACCATTAAGATAATACTACCACTGTTGTGGAACGGCCGCTTCGTCGATTAACCGAAATGAGGATCCGGCGTTCTTTTCTTCTTAACAGAGAACAGTACACCGTAATAACTGAAGGTCATTTCTCATTTAGCTCCTATGCGCTCGCTAACTAAACCTAATTAACTAAACCGAATTTGATGAGATCAGAGTTCATCGGCCACCTAAATCTCATCCATTAGAGTCTTTTGAGCGGGCTAATAATACCTAACTGTTACGGTTCAATCAGCAAAGACTCAAATCCCTTCGATCACTACATTTTTCACCCCCCGCGTCACCATTCATCCTCACAATCGCCAATAATTCCATCACTAACACCGATCCGAGTCCCACGGGATCGAGGGTCGCCGATAGTCACGTGCCCGGTATAAATCATGCGACTCGCGTCGTATACTTTCTGTCCGTGGCCGTAGGTACTTTTACCCGGCTAATCCACGTGATTTATGCACCAGTCAGCCGCCTGCTCGGGCCGTAACCGGCAACGTGACGCGTATCGTCTGCAGAGACGTTGTTCATCCATGAACACCCCCTTGGCTGTGGGTATAACAAGCTCCCGGTATACTGTTCCTTGGTTCGGTCTTGGTTAACCACCGAGAGCCGGTGACCGTGGCCGGTCTACCGCACCGATGCGCAATCTGGCGCTCTAGGGACGTCCATTTGACGGCCGCCACGATTTTAGCACGTATCCGTGGCTCGAAATTGCGTTTTGCAAGGGGCACCACGATTATGTGCACGTGTCCTGCCCGTACAAAGGCGTATTCAGCAAGCGCGTTATACGCGTCGGTCCCCTGCATTCATCCGGAGCGCAGCGACACCGTGTCGCACGGAACACGAGTGGGAGAATGTTTAGTTGACATAGGTGCCCACTAATTTCGGTATAACTACCTGATTTCAGTGCCGCCTTTAAATCCCACGCTACGTAACGCGCGTAGGCAAATTCACGGATTTTATTTATTCCTAGAAAAATTGTTAAACGTAAAAATTAACATTGATTTCATATGATAATCATATCGGTTTGAGACAATCGTCGTATAGAGAAGGTCCGTAGATATTTCAAGAGAAATTCCTCGGGTTAAGCCTATCGATGAATTTCGGGAACAGGTAGATCCTGGATAGAAATCTCAAGTGAATTCTAAAAGTGGGATTCCTTTGTGCGATTGTCACTTTGGGATTCGATACTTGTTGCTCCTTTGTACCTTCGCGGCTCAGTGCGGCTCGCTGCGTTTATTGCGTGACCTTTTCTGCCAGCGACGGTCGTTGAACTTGAGATTCACCGAATAGCCGTCGATTCGACGATCACAGGTAGTAAACTGGCAAATAATTTCTCGCTGCCCATAACTCAATCCGCATGGATAAACCGCGCGTATTAAGATGAACCAGTGCACGAACAGTGGCTAAAAGTAAGTGCAGGCCCGTGATGCATACCAGAAAAACATTGCCGACCATTTGCATCTCTAAGTGCATTACCTCACGTATCACTCTTATGTATGCGAGTACCTGAACTACTTTACCAAATTACTTTCATCGATCCACGCGATCCATTACCCGCTATCTCGTTATAATCAACATATAAACAATGTACATGTATCAGCATCGTGCAACGCAGCCGCTCTGCGCTATCGGTTAAAACGTTCTACCCGAGATTCGAAGCTTCATTTTTCAAGATTCTTCCGGGTTCCGTGTACTTATTCGCGTGGTCCATTATACAAATCTACGAGGAGCGTAATTTTCAAGCCTTATTTAGGCACCTTGGAAAACATTCGAGAGAAAAGGTTCCAAATAAACGGACTCATCTTCCAGTTGAAGAAACGGAGAGCGGAATAATTTTTTAAATGAAAGTAGAAATTACACGGGAAATTTGTAGAATGTGTAAGACGTAAACCAGGTGCACGCGCACTTCAATTTCAGCGGAGTAACGTTTGTAAATTATAAGCGGTCGACGGGTGCCGGAGCGTGCTCGCGGCTTTACAGCCGTCTGAATTAAACATTCAAGCCGAGCGGAGTGGCGAACGTCTCGGAGACGCGTTTTCCCGTTGCGTAAAAGATGCGCGAAAGTTACTCGCGAGACGAACCGAAACACGGGTGCGCATAATGCGGATTTAACAGCGGGACCGGAACGTGCATCAGCTCTTCCCGTCTTCGCATCCGCGTCGTAATTTCGTTTGCCGACTAGTATTAAATCGTTCCGTTTGTTTACCGATGCCATTTCGTCCGGGAACGAGCGACGTTCGAGGCACGTGGCCATATTAACGAGAACCAACTCAGCTGCTCTCCTCCGGTTGATTCTCCTTTCAAGATGTTTGACGTCCATTAGGACGCGGAGCGCGGACTGTCCTCAGGATGTTTGATTTGTCACTAAAGAAATTTCTTAAGCGTTCCTCGCACGTTCTTCCCGAGATTGGAGGAGCACGATAAGTTTTAACGTCGACTCATTCTCCCTTGATATACGGATAACGGATCCGTGCGCAGAGACGAGATCGTTATAGAATCTGTTACGTCCCAATCGTTAAATCTGATAATTGCTCGCAGAGATCTTATTTCTTCCGGATCACTTTGTCCACCTATGATTCATTAACGCAGTAAATACAGTCGTGTATTCTGCACGAAACAAATGAACTCGCACACTCGACGTAATAGCTCTTCTGTGGATTCAATGATATTTAACGCCTACCAAATGTACGTAGACATAACTCCGAGTTAAGCGACGCTCGCGACGATAAATCATCCGAAAGCTGAGCACATTACGCATGATGCAAAGAAACAAGGTGCGAGCAAATCACATTCAGCTCCCATATAACAATTTTATAATAAATAAATTCTGTAAATATTTGGGGAAAAATTCCTCGAGCGAATGCGAACTGAGATTTTGTAATCGTACGTAATCGCAGACGCAGAGAGCTCGGATTCGGTTGCGGGCCATAATGTCGCGAGAGGAACGGAAGAATCGGTTTTAAAAATCCCCTTACCCCCGACGTTATACTCGGTTGTCTCGTCTATCACGCGTTTCCCCGATAGTTCCGACACGACTACAACCCGCACGGAAGTCACGCACAGGGATTCGGAACCCCGGCGCGCGCTCGAGTCCTCCGTTGCCGGTTAATCCCGCGTTCGTGTGTCGCGTGCGCATCGGCGTTTTACATCGTTTCGCTCTTAACACCGGCGCCGCTTTGCTGGTCGAAAAATAGAATTCATTTGAATAAATCGCGGCGATCGACGCGACCCGTCCGTGTCCGTGCGTCGCGCCTTGCCGTTTAAAATAAAATCGAGACTTTAAACGCGACGCGTCCGACCCGAATAAACCAGAGGCAATATCGGTTCGAACAAGTTGCCCGTCCCGCAGAAATTGAAAATCCGCATTCTACTCCAGCCACGGTATAAACGTTCCTTATTCGCTTATTCGCCGTCGTGTCGCGTCGCATCGCGCGCCGCGTCGTTGGAATACCTCGCACGTTGTCCGATCGTCGACGCCGCTGTTTACCGAGAAACGGAAAGTCTCCGTGAATTCGGGATGTTGCCAGCTGCAGCGCTGAACCGCGCCGCGCCGAATCCCCGAGAAAATTCGCCGCGTAACTTCGTATTCGGTTCGCTTCGGCCGCTCTCTCTCTCTCTCTCTCCCCCTCGGTCTCTCCTGTGTTCGGCCTCCCCTCGCTTTGATTTCTCTGGGTATTTGGGAATATGCGAATTCGCGAGAACTGCAACTACATAGAACCCACCTCCCTTTTCGAGATTACTGAATTCGCGGAATTAGGAGCTACCAGGGTATACACGCGTGTTCAACCCGAAGACTTGGCGAACTCGCGGAGCCAACTCGTGAGAAACCTATGACGAGGCCGAGAAAATAGAGGAAAGTAGAACGGTCGAAATAAAGTAGAAACGGTACGAAACGAAGAACTTATACATTGTATCTGTGCATCCCGTAAGTTTCTCCTCTGTTTCCGATGCAAAATTTATGGTACATCCTAATAATATTTCCACGGTAAATACTTTTAACTGGCGTGAAAAATACGTAACGCTCCGGTAAGTTTTTAATCGTTTTCCTTTCGGCTTTCCACATTCGCGAGACTCGATCGCACGCGAACCAGCGTCTGAATTCATGCGAGAACACGGGTCTCAGACGCGGATAAATGTATACCACTACTGGTTTTATCAGCGGATTATACAGTCCTCTGAAAAACCACATTACTTACGAGATGACCCTAATATTATCCTCAAGTTTTGCTCGAACACCGACCGGAATCGCGACGGAATAGGTTGCAGGCACGCAACAGTGGATGCATACTCTCGGCGGGCGTTCACGGTAACTGCCATAACCGGTGCGTTTCCGTCTTTCAGTTTGCGAGGAACTCGCGCAGTTTGCGTGCGTATGAAATTGATAGCGTCACGAGTACATGAGAAACGTGAACGGATTTAATGTGTCAATTGTAATCGTGTTTCTTCGCGATGAAAAATTAATTTAGAAGCCTTTTCCTTTTATGTCGTATAAACATATAATTTGATAATCACGAAAAATATATTCGCGCTGCCCAAATAGGAGGTTTAACAGAATCGGGCAGTAATAAAAATTAATCGTTTAAAATATTCTCGGCGATCAACGTTTGATTTAATTAAAATTCCATAAATTGTGTGTATATCCGTTTGCACGTTTATCGTTTCCTCTTTGTCCTCCGCGCGTGTGTTTCTCCTTCTCTTTTTTCACCTTTAGATCGCGTTAATTAAAGCCGGAGCGGAGCAAATTAATTGCGTGTTTTTTTCCACGCTCGTTTTGACGAGAATCCGGGCTATCTTGAAAACTCGAAGGCACATCGAATTACACCATTAACGTTACGGCAAACTGACCCTTACTCATTTTATTCTGCCGTCGACTTCGCTGCCCGTGATTTAGATGCTAACAGTCCCTTTACGATGCAAAGACAACCAGACGGATAATTTGCAGAAGTAACAATGCGAAAAAATATATTATACATAACGTTTATCGGGTGCTAACATAATTATTCAAATAGAATTTGTTTTCAATTTTTCGTAAATTAACTTATGCGTCTCATGAGCATGAATATCTATCTGGTAGATTTACGTGGCGAGCTTGCATTTAAATCATACGTATACAGTGAGTAATTTGAATTTTATCTATTACGGTGAATACTTAAGCGCGCACCGAGGGAAATGAAAGCAAAATTATGAAAACAATGTCGTAAAAATACGAAAATATCCATCCATAATTAATTAGATTATTAACGTTAAAAGATCAGACAGTGAACGTATTTAGTTCAACTTCAACGTGTTTAAATTCTTAAATCTTTTATATGTTAACGCCGCGCCATAAAACAATTTCATTCGGACTATTCATGTAAGAGACTGTTGACATAAAAAAACTACCGTACGCAACTCCCCAAGAAGTCTTCGGTGAAGCGTCCGTTTATCGCATAATCGCCGGCATACACCGAACGAACGTTGTTCCGGACGTTGACGAATTTCGCTATTGAATATTAATCCCTGTCGGTTTATCGCACCCTCACATTTTCGCGAGGCATTTCCTCCACTCTTGAAATATCGACTCGCGCGTTCGTATCACGTATCTTTCGTTTCACGATCGAAAGGACGCGAAGACCGACGAAAAACAGAAATGTATCTGCACGAATAAATGGCAAAGTGGTAATTACGTGCGTACGTATAATACGTTACGTACGTATAATAAAATGGCAAATGAAGAGATCCAATAACTTAACGCTAGATTGGCCAAGCAAGTCATTTTGACTGCTTTTGGGAAATATAGGTATACATACATATATATCGTTAAAGTCTTGGGATCAATTTCTCCGACTTCATATCGCTTTCTATTACATCGCAAAGAGGACTGGAATAGAATTACCGCTGATCCTTTCACCTTCTGAAATTAATTACGTCCGGAGGTACATCTATACCCATATTTTTTAACGTTAATGCATGAACGCGAGCGAACGGCGTTAATGGTCACTAATGAGCGGATAGTTCCTCGGCATCCCGACCGATTTCCCGTCAACCGCGACGCGACGTCCCTGATTAATTGATAGTCGGCACGTGTTTTCTTTTATTCGCTCGATTTAATTGATCATAGGCAAGAACGCGTTCGCTCCCGCGAAGCTCGCTCTTTCGATTCTCTATCACCTTAACACACCCGGAATTATTCATATCACGTAGCCCGCGTTTTATGCGGTATCGACGCCCTACGCTCCGTCCCGTACCTCTCATCCACCTCCTCGTACTCCTTCTGTCCGCGAGAGCGGGAAAAAGGCCGAGTACAGTTTCATTTAGGGTAAAGGGGTGTAGTTTTGCTGTACCTGTGGAAACGAGGTATACAGTGAATTTTTGCTGATTAATTTTATCCTTTCAAGGAATCATTAAGTCACGTCGTTGGTTTTTAATAGAAACCGCAAAGATGATTGTGCAATTTCATCTGAAGATTCTAAAAGGCTTTTCAGTGCCGATTTGAATAATTAGTATACAAATTTTCACAGACTCTACGATCTTCGGTAAGTACTATTTTATAGTCACCTTCTTCGGTCAAACGAGAGCGGTGTATGGCACGGTGCTGCGAAAGTTTCACGTGGGAGCGAATCTCAGTTCGGTGGCAGTGCATTATACGTAGGTACCCGAAAATAACGCTGGTCTCTCTGGCACTCGTTACCGTATCCACGCGAACTAATTACGACAAAGGGAAATATATCTTACGTTACGAGATTATGAAACTTCCGTTGTACTTGCCTGCGTCAACTAATTGCGACATTCCAAGATATATAAATGCGACCGAGACGAGACAACCAACGGGTGCGGACTTTTGCTCTCGAGGAACTTTCCGATGCTGTGTTCGTACGTTTCGCGCGTGTAAGGTAACGCGAACAACGGGAGAATACGGAAATCCGAGCGTAAAGCGTTGTAATTTAAATTCGACCGCACCTGGATGTAACATCTTTCATTTACGATTGAGAAGATAACATAGATGAGATAAAATGAAAGTGTAATCCGAGAGAACAGGAAAAATTGACGATGCGCGCGCGTACGCGCAAGGATGAGAGGGTAGGCAAATAGGAAAATTGTCTCGCAACGGTATAAAATGAGAGGACCGTGAGAAATTGATATTTCGCTCATCCTCAATTTTCTGTGCATTTTGCGTCCACCGCTAACGCCACTAATCCTTTCTCTCTTAAAAAGAGAAGTTGCACGCGCTCGAGAAAGCGTTGTGTGACAAACAGCATTTTTAATCGCAATTTTTTTGTCCGCGACGCCCGTTACAAATGTTTTTTCTAAACGTGTTCGCGGGAGAAGAGGGAGTTGGGGGTCAGGGCGAAGCTTACGCTTTGGAATAAAAATTCTCATTATTTCGTACGACGCCGTAGTAATCCCGCGGCGAAACACACGAAAGGATTTAACACGCTCCGTTCCATTAAAATATATTCTTCGCAACGTACACGCGTGTACGGGTGTACGTACGCGCCACGCGGGGACAGATGTTTGTCCGGAGAAGTTTGCTAAACGCGGGATGTATTTCTTTCTCGCGGAGCCGTGTTGCCTTACGTGGAGAACGCGAGACGAAGAAAATAAGGGGTACGACGAAACGAGATGTAATTTTTTTCCGGATTTCAGGAGCGAGACTCGCCCGTGAAGACCACCTTCTTCCATTCTTTTTTATTCGCCGAGAAGGAATTCATTACACTTCAACTACTTCCTCGCCGCGTTTCTTTCATTACTTTCCCCTTTTACCCGTCCCCTCGTCGCCTCGCGCTCCGCATCCACCTCGCTTCCAGCTATTAATTTGATATTTATACAAGGCGATACACTTGTCGCGTGGGCCGGCCGGAATTAAACGAATTAACACGTTCCACCGTCATAAAACAGGCCGGCACGCGCTTAATTTCAGCTAATTTTCCCGCTTAAAAATGTTACACCGTTCTCGTTCTCATTTAATCCCTCCTAATGTCTCGCCTTTCTCCTCGCCCTTAAAACCGAGCTTTTAATTAAAGTTTATTCTATCCATCATCTGTCTTTTTAAACCGTCTCGGACTTACTTTTATTTTCACTCGCTTAATTTTCTCCTCGCTATACCACGCTCTCGCAATCACCGCGACGTACACACAGAATATTTATTAAATACAATTATTATAACACGGTTAGTGTTGTCGCTAATTAAAATCTCGCGACGAAAAGACTCGTTGAACGTTGAACTCGGAAAAACTGTATTCTTTCTGCCTTTCGGTCATCAGTTGAATTCTGTTCGATAATAAGCATACATTTTAATTTTCAATTTAATCGAACCTCGTTACTTTTTTCGAACAGGAACATTTTTGTTTAACGGGAGAAACTTTTACGATCAACGGTATCCGCATTTTTTTTCTCTCCTTTCTCCGCATCGATCGACGAATCGCGGAAACTTTACGATTTCGCGGTGCTTTTATTATCGCGATCTCTATCATCCCGACCTCGCGTTTTACGGATTCAAGTCCAATTACCTACCAACTGAACGGAACAATGGAAGCTCTGTGTTTAGCCAGATTAGCGCGGCTGCTTGCTTCCCTTACGGGATTACGTAAAGCTCGGGTACTACGAATCAGCGGTCAAAAATGTTTGGGAACAGATCATTTTGGTCGTTGAATGCCGAAAAACATTCAACTTCTAACTCACTCTCGAAATATACTACTAATAAAATATAATTCCGTTGCTCGCTGAATCCGCTAAGATCTCGAGAATTAAATTTACGGTAAATCTGGATCGCATTTGATCTCGGGATTTCGTTAGCGGGAACGCTGGGGAAGTGTCGCTGCCTCTGGATAGTCTGAAAATTCAATTCCATTGGACGCGGTAGAAAATACAGAAGAACTATTCGCCGCAAAAAGGAGTTCCGCGCAGGAGCCTGGTCGATGGTTGAAAGCTTACGCGCGGCGCAATATTCGAAAGAGGAGAAATATTATTCGGTAGACACGGATACACGCGTTTCTGCGTAGTCGGTAATGGATACGGTTGAACAAGGGGTTAATAGGTGGGAAAACTGCGGTACGAATATTTCCGTATCTTTAATTTCTATCACGGCCCGAGGAATCGCATCCCGTCCGAACATGGAAAACCATTTTTTTTTTTACATCGGAACGGGTGCGGTGATTCAATTTCGAGCAACGATCACCGACGTTAACGCACACAAGCGGCGGGAATACATAAAATCGATTGTCCAAACAACGATTTTTCTCATAGTCATCGCTTTACCTTTTACGAAGGGGAATTCCAATCCTCCTCCGCGTCGATCTAATATTTGATTACGATTTATTAAAAAACCCTGCCCGTACCGTGCACGTACACGTGATTATAATGTTTTCGCGATAGATTGAGAGAAAACAATCGAACCTCGGAACCTTCGGTATTCGTCTATTGTTTACGCTCCTATTAAACATTCGTTTTATCTGGCTCGCCTAGCTAAAGAAAAGTTAATAAATCCATGGTCGATCGGTTCATTTATCGGAACGAAATCAGTATCGGAGCGTGGGGAACAGATTTATAGTTCTTCTCTGCGTCTATAAACGTTTATACCATGTCTCGGAGACGCGTTATATCACGGTCACGTTTTCAAGAATCGAGACCGACCTGAAAATGGGCTCTTTTTAATTAACTTTTAATTGTGTGTACGAGCGAGATCCCGGCTAAGAGATGACTCAGTTAACGGGTTAAATAATTGCTTTATCAATGTCTCTGTTCCTCGCCGGCGACGATCAAGGCGAGAACGAGAACTGCAATCAAGCGTTAAACTTTAGAACAAAACCCTTTGACGACCTCACGATGAGTATCGACTCCTTTAATCGGTGAACGGGCTTCAACCCTTCCCCTTATCCGAGTTAACTTCTTAAAAGAAGTTTCTTTTGTCACGTGAGGGAGCTGAACGACACCTAGAGTCAACTTACGAGCTTTGATTCGAACCGAATTACGGTTCCTTTAACGTGTCAAACGGTACTGCCCAGCCGAAAAGGAACAGGGGCCTTCGTTTTATTATATTCGCAGCTGTGATGTTCGGAAAGAATCTACGCTACTATAATTACATTGGCAATGATTTATTAATGATTTAACCGTATTTCAAGATATGCTTACTTGCGATAAAATGGTTTTTATTAACCGTAAGAAAAGTCAGCGACCACGGTGTTTGTCTATCCCGAAGCGTTCTCTCGAATTACATTGGCGAGTTGAATTCATCCGAGAGCACGATGGAGGATCCTAAAATTCATTACGTAACATTCTTACACCCCGCAACGGTATTCGAGAATTCGTACTTATCATTATTTCAGTCTCGTCTCGCGCAGCAGTTCAGCGAAGTTCGCACGCAAGGGGTGCGGGGCCGTGAGTCCGGTGTTACCGAATACTTTCTGGAAAATCACGACGCGAAAGATTAATATTCTCGTTTCACCGCCTCCTCCGGGCAGCCGTGGGGCATTCAAAGATACTCTCGGCCGAAGGTTCTCCCTCGGACTTCGCTACTCAATTAGAACTCGGCTAACTAACAACGAGGAGTTCGTTCGTAGCTCGCGTCGAAAACGCATACCTATCTAACCGGAGATACCAGGGTTTCGTTCTGGAATAAATGAAAACAACGCGAAGCTCGCAGACGCGGCGGGGGAATCGCGGATGAGTGAAAAAGGTAGGAGGAGGAACGATCTCTTCGCCTGATGCCGCAATATCGAGTAGCCGGCAGCAATTTTAAAAATGCTGCATTTTTTCTTTTTTTTTTACACGTCGCCAAATAGTGCCGAGTCGACGGGATTCTACCGGTACCTACCTACCTACTCGCGGACTTTTTCTCGACGAGAACGAAAATACAGTGTCCGGCTGCGCTCCCTGCGTTTATTAAACCTCGAATAAAAGCGATCGGGGGACGATAAAAGTAGATTGAAATATTAAGTTCGCTACGCGACTCAGGATCTCTGTAATTGTACCAATACTTTCGGGTATATCTTGCAAGCCAGGCAAAATATAACGTGGAAGTTTTGATTCGGAAACGATAGGTATTGAAATTGCCGTGAGAATTTATTGTTGCGAAGAGATCATCGAACGAAGTAATACGGAATAAGCGGATAGAAGAAAACTTTATCAGCGAGATATTCGACGTATATGACCTAATTGATCATCGGGGACGATCGCCAGGTGTCTGACATAGTTGCCGGAAGACTTTGAATGTTCGCTGGCCGGGTTCCTAGCCATAGAAATTAGCCTCTGCGGTAGGCCGTGCAGCTGATGCCGGAGGGGACGTTCGCTCGAGAACGCGGGCGCGCTTTAAAAAAAAAGAATTGAAAAAGGCAGCAACGACAGTCGGAAAGGAAATACGTCAAAGAAACAAAAAACGTGGAAGGGAAAAAAGCGAAAGAGGAAAAAAGATAGGTCGGATGAAGAGACGCGACGATGGTAGCGGGCATTCGGAAGCTTTATCGCGCAGCGCGCTCACATTAAAGGTCAGTCGCGCGCGAGCTTATTTGAGCGTGTGTAAATAATTAGCGTGTACTGTGTTCACTTTGCGCGTGTGCGTTCTTTGTATCA
>SHCU01000160.1:30148-45021 GCA_004307685.1 Ceratina australensis | reverse complement strand
TTTATCGGATATTGGCTATCTCGCAGATGAGTAACTATGTAGACGAGGAAAAATTTCTAGGGAACGGTTGATAAATTGGGTTTTAGTTAAGCTTTCGTGCAATTATATTGGTATCATGTTCAATTTAGATCTGAATTCCTTAACAACGTACAAACATTTCCTTCCATTGTTTATTAATTTTGAGGAACACTAATTATTCGTAACTGTTACGTCTGATCTTTTACCGCGAGCCTGATTCGATTCACGGTTACCCCTCTTTTGTAGCGAATATTCATATCATAATCAAAGTGCGGGCAGGCAGGAAAGTTGGAAAACTCGGCACGGGAACGCGCACTTCGTTACGGACATCAACAAGTTAAGCGCGCAACTTGATTATAAAAGTCGTGCCGCGAGGCCGGTCGTATTTCTTCGAAACGCTTCGCGCGATATCTCGGAGAACGTGCGCTTCGACTTCGTTCTTCTCCTCGGAGATTCTTCCTCCTCGTCGCGGAGGATCAATACCGCCCAGTTGCCGTTCCTAATTTCCCGGATGATTTCAGCTCGCTTCGGGAATAAGAATAACGTCACGTTCATCGAAATCAATGGCCGACGTCGAATCGAAACTCATTAAAATTATCGATCGACGCTCGACGAAAAATTGGTGGTAATTGGCTCGAGGAATAACCAGTGGCCTGCGCGGGAGTGCACGTGTGCTACATCGAAACAACGCGCGAGAGGCATCTTCTGTTCGAAAGGTTGTAAGATTCAATCTTCGATAATAGATTAACGGGGAGCAGTTACCACTTGATCAATTTCTCCCTCGGCGCGCGAGATTCTCGTTGCCACCCCACCCCCCCCCTCCCCCCCGCGGACCAACCTTCGGTTCGAGTCATCTCGCTCTCGAGTCAACGTGCACGTGTTTTCGTTGAGAGCGAGCGCGCTGGAAGCGAGAGCAGATATGAAGGACGCTTTAGAATTCAAAGGAGTCTGATCTATTCGGTCGAAGAGTCGGGCTGAGCTGATGGGAGCGAGATGCACGACAGATAACCAGAGGAAGGAAGGGAAGGATGGGGTGGAAAGGGCGCGGAGGGACGGGTTTTTAGAAGATAGGATGGGATAGAGGAAACGACGGTGGGAACGAGGGTGGCGAGGGTGGCGAGGGAGCCGAGGAAAAGAGCGAAGGGATGGGAAACGATATCACCGCGGGAGATTGTGGCGCACCGCGGGAAATGGAGTACGCCAATGAAGAAGAATGGCCGCCAAATTCCCGACAGGTTCTTTATTACTTCTTCGCCCCCGAGTTCTTGCTTCGAGTGTGCTTTCGAAAAAGAAAGCGTACCGAGGATCGATCCCGGTTCCCGAATTTCTTCCGCTTGTCAGCCGACAGCGCGCCCCGGACCGGGATCACGAGAAATCTTTTAGGAAACTGTCACTCATCGCTGTGTACAATCGTACTGCCTACAATCGACTGCCAGCCAAACGCATCGACGACCAGAAACGACCTACCACCCTGTTCGACGTTAAACGCGTGCTCGGGATCGGCGATGCCATTTCGATTTCACCCTTTACTCCGCCGCGCGAACAACTTCTTATGGAAGAAGTAGGTCTGACAAAAGGGAAAGAGAATTTTCGAACCTGCTATTCTGATATTCAGACGTGGATCGTCTATCGGGAGAAAAGATGCCCGCGGTTATTTGAGCGATATCACTGCAAAGGGAAGAGCTTTCACGCAGAAACAATATTGTTCTCGCGTAATTAAACGCAACTTCGCTTTCACTTAAAATGTGTGCACGCCGTTAGTTGTGTATCCGTGTGCCGGAGTGACGCAGCGTCCGCGTCTGCTCGAATTGAAATATACATCTGTCTCACCCGCGGCGTTAACCTTTATCGATTCATGCCGGCTAGTTGGGATAAGGACGGTACCTAGATAACAATCGGCAAAAGAAAATAATTAAATCGGTAACCGTTAAGACGATAAGAATACCGCTGATCCAGAGTAAGTTACGTTCAATTTAAATATTTGAGAAATGTTTAATTTTTAAACAAGAGAAACGAACGACAGTTTTCTTTTCTAGCTCTGAAAAACCACAGATGAATGTTTCTGTCCAGGAGTACTTCCAGCGGTATTTAAATGCTTTCAAGGGTATAAAAGTGATGAATTATGATGAATTAAAGACAGATACGTCTACCTGTCACTGCACCCGGGGTTTCCTTTTCACGTCTTGAAACATTTGACGGTTTATAATTAATTACTTTAGATTTCTATAGGTGAAACGAAATCACGATAAGATACAGCGGGCGTACAATGATAGACATTTACATAATTTATGAGGCCCTAACGTCTCCTTAAAAGCATTTAACCGAGGCTGGGGACAGCAATGGGCTCTCGCACAAAGCTTTGGACTGATAAATGAATTCAGATGTTATTAATGGGACCACACAATCGTAAAAAGGACAATTTTCTAACTTGATCGTCGTACAAATAATATCACTGCAGATTTACGTGTCACCGTTGTTTATGCGATGAATTTCTCCCGATTATATCGTTTAAATATCAAAGACAAACATTAACATTTCAACAAATGAAAATCTTTTATACTCGATAGGATCAACGTTGCAGTCTGCTTCCGATTTAATCGGCTTTCGACTCGGCTCTACTATCGGTAATGAATAATGATGAACCGTGTCACGCGATCCCTAATCTCATCGACTACCACCGCTCTGATAACGATACTAATTTTTTCAACCTTCGCTGGAATTACAGTCCGGGACAAAAAGATCGCGCATTTTACATTTTTCATCGTTTCGTATTAACAATTTATTGAAATGCATATTTTACGCTATTATAAGTCTTGGTCATGCCCGTGCATACAGCACGCTAAGTATCATCTAGCGATATCCACTCCAACAGAATTGGAAATGGTAAATCTCAAAGAAAATGGTAAAAATTATAAGATGCACAATTTGATACCGAAACTTGGGTCATAAAATTACGGTACAGTGACGTTGTTCCCGAGGAGTGAACCGACTCGACCGGAAACTTGAATCCAAACTCGAGCTATCTCCCCTTAAATAATTCATCAAGTAAATTCCATCAAGTTTTTGCGTTTATGGTCAGACTTGGGCTATCAGTGGCGGCCGGCGTTTCTCAAAATGACGTAGCCATCACCGACGATGCCGGGTCGAAAACGAAGGAGCTGTTCTGCATCACGTTAACGATCGCCAGCAACTCGTTCCGTCTTGTAACGCAACACCTGCTGCACCAAGTTCAATGAACACCTAGCCACCCGCGAGTTGCTGATACTAATACTGCTACTTCCACTTTATTGCCGCGCCGATGAAGACATCCTCGGTTTACGAGGTCTGCATGCCGAAGATTGAACCGGCTACGAATTACCCGAATGCCACTTGGAGCATTTAACGCCGCGGCGAACATTGTGGCATAGCTTGCAATTAGAAACGATCAACGGCTGACGCAAGTTTCGTGTTTATCCGTAAATAGGTGTGGTAACACTTTTATCAGGCGATGAGGTATATTTTTCAAATAAGAAGCATAGCGCATAAAAATATACATCTAAAGACAAGTAATTAATATTAGTAAAACAAGAAAGTAGATAGGTAGGTAGGCGTAGGAAATACTTGGCTGACCTGATTCTTCCAAGAACTACCCTATTTGTCACTCGCATAAAGAATCACTGGGGTAAGTTAAGAATAAAAATAATCTCATACCGCTTACAATGTGCATAATGCATAAGCAGCGTATTGAAATCGCTCTGTCTTCAACGAAGAAACAGCAGCGTTATTTCTTAGATCACCCCAACCAGCGTAAGAGCAAGAAACCGTCGCGCCATCGCTCGCAGATGGTACTCTCGCTATGTGCTCGTTGATCGAGTCTGACCGTCGAATCGGCCGACTTCAAAGATAAGCCTGAAAAGTATACTCTCCGACGTTACTGCGCCGTTTCATCATGATATGCTTCCGTTCGCTGTTTCCTCTCCTTCCTTTCTTCCCTCCGTTTCCACGGAAAACACTGCGACGAACTCCTACGGGCAAACAATGCCCGAGCCTTTCCTTTTTCCTAGACGACTCAAAGATGAAACCGGACTCTTCCTTTTAAACTCCGAACAAAGTCGTCCTACATTCACCCAGCGAGGATCCTTTTGTTCTATAATTGCATGCCCGATTATGATAAGAGACATGAGACGAGGAAGGAGCATTTACATGTCTCACTCCGAACACTGCGTCCTCCCGGTCTTTAGCCGTCGCGTCGATCGCGTCACGACGTAATGGGACTGAAAGTTCAGAGTTCGTTTCTTTCCGATTCTTTTTTTTCGGTTATATATCTTCGAGAGTAAATGAAGCGAAAAAAATCGATGCGATTCGTAACGCTCGTAGAATGGAAATGAATTTCTTATCGAGGGAGGTGGGGGTCACAGATCGGAAAAGACATAATTCGACACTGCTCCTTTCCTTCGTTATTTACGTAGTAAGCGCCTAGAAAGGGGGAGAGAGAGAGAGAGAGAGAGGACTTTCCTGGGATGAAATTTCCTGCCACTTGGAAACTCTAGTTTGCGAGGTGATTTAGGAGCGTCGATAAGAAACTTAGGAAAATAAGTTTTCTTAGACTCGACGATCCATTCGAGGTAATGGTGTAAATATGCTAAATAATAGAATAGGATTCGATTTCAAAGACCTTGAAATTTGTTCTCGGAAAGATTTAAGGATTTACGGAATAATTAATTTTTCCAACGAAATTATTTGGTTCAAGTTCATTAGAAATATAACGATGTTAACCAACATTACTTTCCCGACGAACTTAATTTTTTCTTATCACAACAGTCATAAGAAAAGTTGATTTTTCATGGTTGTATTCTTGGCGACATCACGTTCAGATCGATGTCAGAAAGCACACAGAGCAATTGATCATTGGCAGGTTACTAATTACTGCGACTCCTCGATGACAAACGCGATCGCGTTGTGGCATATGTACACATATTCAGCCGAAGCCTGTTCAGCTCGTCGAAAAGAATCGAGTTTGATTCGATCCGATTGTAACGCGAGCAGGGAGCATAGCGGGCAACGCAAATACGTTATATCGAATAATGTCGAATCATTGAAAGCATTAACCCGAACGCTTCGACCGCTTTTGTGCCTTCCACGCGACCGTTCTATTCAATTAACAAATCCTCCCAATGCAATTATTGCTTCGCTAAATTCGTACACGTGACACGCGGGGCTTTGTTTGAAATTCTGGCGAACTGCTTAAATTATTCAAATTCCACGGTCGATTTGTTAACAATGCATTCATGTAAACGCGGGCCGTGATATTTATTAGACCGTCACAGGGACCGCGCCGAAGGATTAGATTCATAGGTCACCGCTGATTCCTCTAGTTCCCTAAATATTTTATCGTTACCCTGTCCTTCGACGTTGATGGCTAACCCACGCGGCTAATAATAGCTGACAGACACGGTTTTCCTTTCACCTTTTAAATGGAAATTTTTTATTTTAAATAAAAATTAATCTGGCATCATTATGACGCCTGTGGCGTTGATTAAGGTTAAAGGTTTCTACCTGATAACAAGATTTTTTCATCATTTCATTTAATTGAGAAATGATACGTACCACGGGAAATAATGGAAAAAGCGCAAAAACGTGCATGTACGAATGCAAAATCCATTTCGTAGCTCGATTCGCGTCAGAATGTTCTAATGGTATTTGAACAAATCCTGATAAGCTACCGCTATTCCCACATATATTAGATCGCGAATCTCGCTCTGTGCTCGCTGCCCCGCTCTGAATCTCATCGCGTGAAAATTGGAAAAGTTCAAAGCGGTTTCCGGCATTGACGCGCGAAAGGCTAGAAGAAAAGGAATCGAACCGTGGGGGCGGGGGAGAGGCTGGAAGATAGGCAAACGGATCGAGCCGAGGCGCGAAGAGAGGGTTACGAGCGAGCGATCGCCGAGCGGGCAAAAAAGGGACGAGGATCGAAGGGTAGAAAGGGAGAGAATTAAAGAGGAACACAAGGGCACAGAGGGCGGAGTAAATGAGAGAAAGAAGAGGAACGGATCCCATTGTTCTTGCAGCCGAGGGCACTGTTCGATTTCACGGGGCATAGAGACGCCCGCGGAACGAATCAATTGTGCGAAAGTATGCACCGAGCCACCCGCTTAATATGGCGGTTTCACAGTGAATGCTGATACCCTGATGACTCTTAGCGTCTTCTGACCCGGGGGCCCTCCTCCGCCCTCGCCGCTCCTAAGAGAGACGGGTAAACAATTCGAGGTGGAGGACTCTCGAATCGAATCTTCCGCTTCCGCTGTGTTAGACCCAACTTGTTACCTGATCAACTCGATACGTATAATTACGCTTTCTCGATTCGGCGCTGAATCTACCACGGCACCGTCGACGCTGCCACGGTGGACGTTCCCAGACTTTACTTTGGTGAACGTTAGACCATCGACAACGAATAAGTAACTTGGCTGTTGTAACTCGGCACGAGTTACTCGTTAGTCCGCTATTATTTGGTTAATTTTCCCAGAGAACCGTAGCGCACCGAGTGAGTCGCTAACAACGGATAATTATTAGAAATTCGAGTAAACGTTCCTCTGTTCTACCAATTTATTTTACATCTAAAAGTCAATTCTAAAAAATTATCGCCAATTACTCGCTGTAACCGTTAATGGTTTTTTTACGTTCCAGAGTCTCGGAGAAGTAGAATCGGAATATTTGTTTCCTCGGACTAGTGATCTTTTTAGAGAGCATTTTTTGTTTTGCGGTCCAACTACGCTGGATAGTCAAGGGAAATTATAAGTATTTTGCGGTTCCTTTCGACTGCTCGCTCAGCTGGTTCTCGTATAATGAAACCGCGTTTCAATGATCCCCAGGCTGCAGATGGGATAAAAATTTTCACGCTGCGAAAAGAGCAGCACTTTACCAGATAATTAACGCATCGTTGATTTCAATGCTAAAAATAATAATTCCCTTTAGCCAGCTCAGTATCTCTCATTAGTAACATTTTTCTTCTGGAAAAGAAACAGTTCAAGTGCCATACAATTATGATATAACGTATCACGTATGTAATTGATATGAGACAGTATCGACCTTTTGAAAAAATGATAGATTAGATAAAAGATTTATTGAAAGAAGAGAAACACGCACGTTGCTGCATGCCACGTTACATAAGCCTCTATTGGAATCTACCGTGGATTAACCGTTCTTGGAAGAATAAATGCACGCGTTTTATCTCACCGATATTGTTCGAAATCGGACACTTAATTACGCGAACACGTGAGTACGCGACAACGTACGCTCGTGCCGCGTGCGGGATAATTTTTGTTAACGATCGCGCATTGTTCGGACACTGACAACAGTTATGATAACGATTCCGATTTTCGAAAGAGTTATCGAGATCCGAAGAAAATATTATAATCAATTTTTGTATCATTATTCCTTCCGCGCTTCGGTCTCTCTACCAAAATGACAGACACTATTATGCACCCAATCACTGGCTTCATTATCGATCAACCGTATCGAATGGATATTGTATAGCGTGTGTTTTAATGCCAAAATCGATATAGATACGCTCATTAGTAGGCACTAATGAGCACGGTTGTTTATACTCGAATTTTGTAGTATCATGTAGTGGCGGTGTAATTAGCATGATCATTTCACAGCTGGGAATAGATTACAGATCCGCAACAGCGTTCTTCCACATTGTAAATTCTATGCCGGACAAATTGTTCCTTCCACACTCCCTTATGAATGAAATTGCGCGCAGAACTGTACGTGCAAGTAACACGGTTCGCGTGCATAGTTTCATCCAGTTCTTGTTTAACGCGATAAAATCAACCAACAGTAAATATGTTACGCGTCGTTCCATATTGTTCCCCCTCATCCATCATATCTCGAGAAAAAGGCGAAGGGGACAGGAGAACGTCGACCAGTTTTTGTTGTGTCGTCGAGCTTTTTAACGGCGAGCCCGGGAAAGTTGATTCCCACGGGAAGTTTTAAAATAGTGCGTGGAACAACGCCACCGGGAGAAACGTGAAACTTGCGAGAGAAGCGAATTACCCGTTGGATTCGGACTTAGAAATGTCGCCGAATCTCTTCGTCGGTCGTAATTTATAAACGGCAGGGAACTTTGCCGCCGCTACTTGTTGATCCCCGATAGAAATTACAATTCCATAGTTTAATTGTCGATATCCTAGCTCGCGGGAATTCTACTTTAACTCGGAGTTAACTCAATTTTATAAACGACGTTATGAACTCTGGTGTAACGAAGAGTTTCCCGCGATTCGTTGGTTAGCCGTGATATCCAATTTCCTATGTATCACGTGTACGTATCGATCATTGTCGCATAGGTTAATAGATAGAGAGTCACGATTTAAAATTCGAATATTTTATTCAATGTTTTACATTCCTCGTTTTCTCGATGCTCGATCTGGCATTGATATCATTTTTACGTTTCGAAATAGAAACAGTTTTAAGTTACATTTTGATAGACAATTAATTACCAATGTAATTTTATTTTGAAGCTGAATGTTAAAAAATATAAACGGGGAAAATAGTAATCGAGGACTCGACCACCTCGTGGTCATCATCGTTGCTCCTTGTTAAGTCGATGCGTGTTTAATACGCGTTCGACGAATCGTTCTAAGGTACTTTCATAATGCAGCGAGACATGCGATCTCAATTGCCCAGCGTGAACGAAATTATGATATTGGAAAGTTTCGAAAGGGTTGTAAGTCTTCATGTCCATTTTCTCTATTATGTCGCGAGAACAGCGGAATAATTCGTCGTCACGAATTTCCGAACGAGATCGAAAACGTTTTGCTAAAATTTGACGAATATCGTTATTAATAAATAAATACACGTGTACGTGCTCGCGCGCGATGTAAAAGATGAACGAGACCGTTTCCGTGCGTTTAATTCCCAAGCGTGTAGGCTATATCGGGCATATCAATACCCGGGTCTAATGGTGCCCGCTCATAATTTAATAACATTGATCGCAGTTTGCCGTGTACGATTAATTCCAGTAAAATGACGCCGCTATCTCTTGCCATATAATAATCATCGTAATCGCGATTAGCGCTGGTTACCCACGCTTACGCGTAACTTATTATTACCCGTAGCGAAGTGCGTCGCGTTTCGCGTGTACATTATATAAAAAGGTAGAAGGGTTCGCCCTCAGTTTGTAACCCTTGAAAAACGTACGAATCGCCGCGGTTTATTTTCAGAGTCGAGTATTATATTTCGCTCGTTGAGAAAATTAATAAATTGGGGAGATTCAATGGGTTCGCCGGTTAATGGTATAGCGGTTATATGAAATTAGTCTTGCGTAGAATTGATGTTGTTCCCAAGGTTTCTCGTAATAGCGTCGAGTCACTCCGGCGTAATTCTGTTACGTGTTATTTTTATGTGATATACCGACGATATAAACCGCTTGTTGTCCCGCCGGTTTTTATCCGTATAATTAATAGTACGGTGAAACAGCTATTAAGCTAGAGGATAAAACGTATAAAGCGATAAAATAGTTAATCGATTAAATAGAGTTTGTTCATCGATCATTCTCGGTTGGCATAGTCATGCTACCGCAAAAATGGATTGGTTAAGCTTAAATTCCACGAAAAAGTAAAATACGATCTGGCTTCTATCTGATCCTCAGGTATACTTGAAACAATGACTCGAAAGTATAATCAATTATGAACTTAGTCGCAGATAACGTTACGCTAAAAATCTCTGGACGTAGCACGGTGTACGTAACTTAGGATATACATGTGCCTGCTCATGTAAAAACCATTTGCAATTTGATCCCTCGTCACCATTCGTAGCGTGTAGCAGTTTTATCAGTTTACTTCGATACACCTTCGCGAGCCTCGGTATGGCTGACTCGATTTACGAGCGACTCTCGCGCACAAGTCAGAATTTCATTTGAAGGAGTCGCCATCCTTTGGGACTCGTGCCGCTTCGAGGGGACAACGTGGGTAGGCGAGGGAGAATGGGTCCTGTGTTCAATCGACCTCTCCACGGTAAATTTAAAGGGTCTGCCGCAACGCGATACGCGACCGAACCCCCCGTTTCTGACAAATTTTCTGTTTCGCCCGTGAAGATCGTAAAAAATGATTTAGGAGCGTCGCGCGATGAGAACGCGATCGGTCAGCCGCGTCTTCGAACGTGATAAAAATATATTACGGTTTCGTATGAATACCCGGTCCGATTTCTCGATTTTTGCGCTGTCCGCTGAACTTTTCCGCGCGTCAATCATGATTAATGCGTCTGAGCGATCCCGCTCGCCTTCGCGTGCGCCAGAGAGAGAGACGATTTTACATAATGTCTTGTTCTTCGGGCGACACGAGATTTCGTAGCACGGTCCGCGTAGTCAATCTTTGTTCCCTTGACTCTTGAAATATTGCGCTGGCTCCCGGTTTCGTTCAACGGTATGGTCTTGGAGGTATCAAATTTCATGTGAAAGATGAAACTACCGGAATAAGGTCTGTTTTATGTCCTTTTACGCTACTTCTCTGACAGTTTGACAATTTTTTGTTATTGGAATTTAGATGAAGCGATATACATAATACGACGTACATTAGCGTGTTTCAATGTAAATTTGCACGTGGCTCACTTTCAGATTGCAGCGAAATTCAGTCTAGATCGAGCAAGAAATTAAGATAGACTTAACTTCAAATGGGACTGAACTATTCTAAAACCGATTCTTGGAAGATAATAAATAAAATCGCCAAGATAGAAATACTTGAATGGTATCTGTCGTAAATATTCAACATTGACACGTACATATTCCAGAGTTAATCAATCTTTTGTAATTCGTGAAGTTCGTAAATTCTTCAGCCCTCCGTAATCCATTCTGTTATCCCACGGGAACGAACGTAACGGGATAATCTATGAATATCTTTGAATGTCTTCATCTTTATCTCCTCGCTGGGAACAGCTAACTTCCCGAACTCACTTATCGGCCACGCAACTTACGAGACTCCTGTTCGCCGCGCAACAAGTATGTATCAATCGCAAAATCTGGCCAACGTTTCTCGTTATTTCCTACCCTGGCCGATGCGTTTATCGCGACACGATCTACCTCGGTTCCGTCCGGTTCGCGTTAAACTCAGTCACCGTATATCGCGGGTTACGTACCTGTTAATCACCGTGCCCTTCCTCTTCTTCCCTGCTGACCTTAATTACCGAGCGGCATCGTTGAAAACGGGTCACTATCAACGCCGGTTCGATACTCGAACGACCTCGGTGAACAAAGTAGAAGCGTGTCACGCGAACCTCACGATGCTCTCCGTGGTGGTGGTGGTTCTCCTTTGAACGAACGCGCACAGTCAGGATGTATCGGTAGGTACGTGCTCGCAGCTACCCCCGTGTGCGAGTATTTAGCGTTCGTGTATGCAAAGCGACGAGAAGATTGGAAAGGGAAGGTGGAAATAGTCTTGGGAATTAGGGTCAGCGTATCAACCGCGTGTTTTATAGAACCAGAAACAATGGCATTTGAAATTGTTCCAAACTGAAGTACCGTTAAGAAGCTAGACACCGTATCTGCCCGATAAAGTGGAGCGCCGACGTTACGTACTGCTTACTCGACGTCATTCAGTTTTCGTCTTTGTATTAAAAAATTACCGAATCGTTAAGTACCTCTATGAGAAGCTGAAACTTTCGAGAGACATTTTATCTTCGTACCTCACGAGTATTTTTTTTTGTATAACTTTTAGAAAACATGCGATTCGCGGAATTAACAATTTAATTTCTTTCTCCGGTTAATACGCACAGTATGTTTACAAAATGATATGACGTCGATGGAAAAATAACTTCCGTCGGTAAGAAATGGAAAGGCATTTAAATTTCAACTGTTTATCCAAGAACTTGAGTCAACTATTTACAACGTGCGGAACATTAAGAAGTTAAACTCCGCTTTTGTATGTTTTACAAAGTACGCTTTCAAAAAGTTTTTAATTATGCAACTACATTTAGCGAAAAGCTCATTCGTTGCATGCTTTTCTCTTAACACAGCTACCCGTAAAACTCGTCATCTCGTTCAACAAGTTTTCCCTCGCAAGACAGCGCGATCCCTTTTAACCACTGGTATTCAACGACGCACCCCAGCTGCCGGCATTAAGCGAATATACGTTACAGCTTACAGCCTAGATAAACCTTTATGCATTGTATAGTTCAGTGACGCGATGCGTTCGCGCGGTGCACCGGCAAAGGCATTTATTAGGGGATGAAAAAGGGAAACGGTGTTCGCCGATCCATCGGCATCGTAACCGAATGGTTCGGCGCGGATCGGGCACAACGAGCCGCGGCTTTGCTTTACCGCCGGTACACGCTCGGATAAGAAGGAAACGGTTTTCAAAAGGAAAAAAAATTACTGATAAGCGCGAGAATGGGCAAATGATGCGCGCGAACGCGTACCCTCTGCCAGATATAAACGCCGCGCGGAATTCTTTGTTGCATAGCACTTTTAGCAACGCGAGATAACGCTAACCCCCGGTGAATTCCGTTTCTTTGCTCGCCGCTAAACACAGGACGCGGCGTTGGAATTTATTTAAGCTCGTTCCACCGTTCTCCCGTCCCCGCCGCCTGTCCGTGAACTTAATTCAAGAATTTTTATACCGCGCAGTTTTTAATTTCTTCGACAAAAATCACATCCCGCTGTACTTCCGAAGAAACGCTTCTCTACCTAGTCGCAAATTTTTCCTCCGAATTTCACGGCGCGGTTCGTTTGCTATCACGGGCATAAATGATGCGCAATCATTTATTATGCAGGGACTTCCGATGTGGGTCATGATTTTGTGAAAGAGAAACATTTGGACAAGCGCACGACCGTGCCCTAGTTCCTCCTATTTACTAGTTACCGCTTTCTTTACTTAATTCTTAATAAGCGATCAATTAACGAGGACGTAAAGAGAAGCGAGAAATCAATATTTATTTTGCACGGCACGAAACTTTATCGAGAGTTCCAATTTTTGCGACCGAGACGCGTACAGATTTTATTTTCGATGAAACGTTAACTGAGCGGATGCGGCCGATTGATTTGGGAACAATAGATAAACCTCGAAGCATATTATTTCCGGATCAAGGGCCGCGGTAGCTGAAACTTGCTAACGCTTCCGTTGAGCTCGAGGAAACTTTAAAGCGCGAAAAGAGAAAACGTAAAGCGCGGGCCAATCTCTAGTTTAGAGGAGAAATGGGATTTATTTAGAACTGGAACGGGCGAGTTGAACGCGGCGCGAGTGCGACAGCAGCAGAATCGATAATCGTGGGGTACGACCAACAAATTTGCACCTCCGTGTTGCTCCTTACGATCAGACACTGTGGTTCGATAACGGAGCTTTCCCGATGCTCGATAAGCGGGGTCCAACCAGATAACAGATGGTCGTGAACCTTGCAGGTTGTACCCGCTGTACACCGTTGTAGCGAGTAAGTAGACTGTAGCGTAGTGGCTAAAGTTATCGTAGCTCGTGCAGTTGTTCATTAAAAGCTATCGTTCACACCCGGACCTTTACTATCATTTTTTATTATTATTAATAAAAAGTATAAGACACTCTTATACACGTACCTGTAATTTTTTTAATTGACCCACGTAGGAAGAATGTGGATTTCTACTTTTTATTTCAATTGTTTTTCCCAATTTTTCAAAATTCGAGTATCTGCTCGCATAAATTTGACCGGCAAGAGGATGTAGTTCGTAAAAAATTATAAACAAGGCACGGGAGAGAAAAGTTCATGAAAGTTCAAACAAGTTTATTCGAAATTAACTAGCTTTGTTCACTAATTATGATGGTTAAGCATACCGCGTCGAGCCTGAAACTTCTTGTCTCCCCGGAGTCCCTGATATCGCTTGTATTAGACTTTCCAACATAAAAAATTGTAATTTGTCTGAGGATAATTAGTATGAAATTAAAAGACCCCCTATTACCGTTACGTTGAAATATCGATAAGATACTTATACGCGTCCGAATCGATTACGAATAAAATCGTTATTTTAAACTGTGTTAAACAAATAATCCATAAATTATACGTTACGTTTTACGTTCGTTCCGGTCTGGAATTTAAATCCAAGTAAAACGAACGATAGAAAGAATTCCCATTGTGACTCGAAGATCACTGGCATGGCCGCAATCCAGACTAATTTACCGGTGAACAAGGGACACTTTCATTCGCCGTAGCCCCGTATGAATCATCGATTGTCTCGTTCCTTCCATTGTAATCGCGCGACGCGGTCGCCCATAAGCGTTTGCACTCTTGCATCAGCGCACAATCAGCGAAAGAGCGGGACAGCTCGAGCCGGAGAAGCGAAAACAGCGAGAGATGCAAGAAAAAGTTGTATGAAAGGTGTCGGTGGATGAGAGTGGTGTACCGCCCGAAGAAAGGGTTGTATTCTAAAGAACGCGACACGTGACTTCGGGATACACGCGTCCGACGTACGTTCTCAACGCGACGTTTTTCACGATGTACTAATACGAATACACGCGGATATCGCTTACGAATATTCGAATCTCGCGTGCTTCCCTTCGAAAATCAATTCGTTGAATTCACGAAGCTAACTTAACGGGTAAAGTTAGTAAGCATCGTGTTTAGGGCCGATGAGACTACCTCTCTAAACTCGTTTCTTTTTAGCGCGTCTCTGGTATACGCGTTTCCCGAGTAAGGTTTGCGTACAGTTATTTCTACGCTCAGTGATTCAGTGCTTTGAGTTCGACACTCCCGGCACTCTCGAATGTTTCTTCCGTGGCCACCGATGCGTTTCAACAATTCTGGCACCCTCGCATGGTACAGCTATGGAAACCGTGAGCGAATTGAAACGACCGTGAAGAAACGAGGGTGCGAAAGCACTTTCTTCGTCTACAGGTGTGCGCGCAGACAGACAACATTACGTA
>SHCU01000160.1:15632-28881 GCA_004307685.1 Ceratina australensis | reverse complement strand
CCCGTGATTTTTATTTGTATTTATCAGTTAATAACAGGTAACTGTATGTTCGTGTGTGAAATCAATTCGAAACTTTCCCTTTAGTAATCCTTACAAATGCTAATAAATAAATACCCCGTAGTCAAAGGGGGTGTACAAAGCGTGTGTACATTAGAGGGGCAAATCGACCCGGCGCAACGCGTCGCGACGCGTAAATCTTGTTTTGTTGACGTTTCGCACGTATCTCAGTGGTAATAGGCAGACCGTTGCGTAACCGGTCCGGAGGACCGATTAATTTCGATTCGATCGATACGCAGTAGAGTGGCTAGTATTTGCAGTGCTCTCATGATACATTACGCAACAGTTTTGCGTCTACGTACGCGGACATTTAACATGGACAGTAAATAATTACTGGTACGTATCGTGTGTACTAGTCGTACAGAGCGTCATCGGTTTCGCGGCTACGGATATACGCACTTGAATCGAGCTTTCGATGCGTCTGCCTAGGAGCTTAATTAGATTTGTTGCTGGATCAGTGTTCGTATGCCGTCTTTAAATACTCGAGCGTAGGTACGGGTAACGAGATAAATGCTACCAACGAGCCAGAAGCCGAGAGACTCGTTGATTATCTCGTTACTTAACGATAAACCGATACGCGGACGCGTTCCTTCGTGGAACCGAGAGGACGCGTATTACACGATCCGTTCCCGGACGATATTAATTTCAAAATCACCGGGTATTAAGGAATGCCGGTGAAACGCAGTTGACGTTGCGGAGCGCGCGCGGAAACGATCCTTTAAATATCGGTGCGTGCACGATCCGAACAGTCGCCACCGGTTAACGAGATAAATAGTTCGTAAATAGGATAGACGCCGTATAACTCCGAGCCATCGATTAGCTTGTTACCTAGCGCGGCTGAAATATGGTCTCTCGTTCGAACTTGTTGAAACGAGTTTGCACCGGGGATACCGATGGTCGCCGGACCATTGAATACTTAATAAACAACGGCGCGCGGTTATACATCCGGATACCGGAAATCGAATACTTTCGGTCATCCGACGCGTAAAGAAATCGTATCGACGATTACCGATCGAGGCGGAGAGATATCGCCACCGAGACGAGATTAGTAAAGAGTGCCAGCCCCTGTGTTACAGTGCGCAGGCAAAAGGGGCCTGAGGGGGCCTAGCGCCGTAAAACAGATCTCAAAGCATGACTACTTCGGCACATATTTTTATTCGTTTATTAATCAGAATTTAACTACTTTTACGATACATTCATACATATCTCTACTATAGTACGCTCTGGCATCCCTTTCTATGATCTGTTAACGCTTGTGCACCGATTCCTACTATGTTTTATTCTGCCGCGAGGTCCCATAAGGCTGACACTCTGTACGAATCTCTCCTCGGTGGTAAACGGTATTAATCTCGGTTTACCCTCGCTGATGATAATTTCACGGCATCTGTTCGGCCGCGGGTAAATTGAGTATGCGCGGCGTCGATCGATTATTTCGAAAACGGCAATCGGATCGGGGCCGGTTCGTAACGAACGACGAAAACCGGTTGGCGATTTGCATTCGCGTGTGCACGGCGGAGTCGCGATCGGAATCACGTTGCGCAGTGTCACCAACAGGCAATTCGAAAGAGCTAAACAATGCACGCCCGATGGGCTATCACCGGGTATAGCCGCGTTCGCGGTACTTCATCTCGAGAAGGAGGCCCGGCTACGAGCGATTCGATTGAATTATTTCATGCCATCGAGTGTCGTCGTTCTTTCGATGCGGCCCAGCGTATATCGGAAGCCGCTGCCGAGGCGGACTCCGGGAGGAACGCGCAATAAGGAAAGAGAGGAAACGCGTAAGCGAAAAGGAAGGTGGCGGAGAGGGGGGTCGGGAGGCTGTGAAGACAACGGACAAGGACGACGGGGAATAAGAAGAAGAAGAAGAAGAAGAGGAGGAGGATGAAGAAAACGGGAGAGAGAACCACTCGACGTTCTATACCTCCGGCTACTGCATACGCATTTATTATAATCTACGAATTCCCGAGCAGAACGATTCCGGACGGGAGCTGGGAGCGCGGACGAGCACCGTTCCGAGGGGAAGACGAAAGAGAGATAGATGAAAGAGCGATGAGGAAGACCGTGCGCAGGCAGCGGACCGACCGATCTCTTCCGATGCGAAGAGAAAATGTATCGTCGAAACAAAAGCATAGAGAGAGGCTCTCTCGCGAGGTAAGTACCACGGGCGTGCGTTAGAGCGAACGAGACGGCGGTACTTGCCGGGTTCACGGGGAGAAGACGACGAGGGATCAAGACGCGGGGCGGTGGAAGAGGAACGGAAACCGATGCCGGTGATCGTGCGAGAGTAAGAAAGGTAAAAGAAGGAAACGGCGAGGGGATCAAAGAGGCGGAGGGATTCAGAGATAGCTCTCGGTGGCTCGGCAGTCCCGGGCCTGGGGTAACCTCAATTTTTGAGCATAACTCATGTGCGAGAGAGCTGCGCTTAAATCTTCTGTCCGAATAATAAGAGGAGCGCATTTACTTTGGGGCTACTGCGGTGACAACCTATCCGATGCCCGTCCACGCATAGCGACGGCCTACGCTGCACGACGACGATCCGCCGTTCGAGTTGCGCGACGATAGAGGGAACGGGAGGAACGATCGGATAAAGGAGCGGAGAGGAGAGGAGAGTAGCACGTATTCCTGTTTGGCAAGGCCGAAAGAATCGTTATTCTCCGCTGGCACAGGTTGGTCGGCCTTATACCTTATAGTCCTTTGATTTCACCGATCCCACGGACAGTCCGGCTCGTTCGTCGCTTTCCGACTCGTCTCCTTTTCATAAGATCGTCCAAACGTTATTGCGCGAATCGACCAGCCGATCCACTAAGCAGATTTCCAAGATTGCTTTGGTTCCAAGATACCCTCGATATTTTTTTCTCTTTACGTTCTTGTTCGCATTAACGAGATCGACAAACGTAACAGCACGTTCTTGAAATAAACGAAACTTTTCTTTACGCCCAGTGAATTGAAATTTCCCTCCTTTCTTCGTCTCATATATTTCCACGTGAAATAGAATCTCGTACGAAGCTTTAACTTATTTACTGCCGTTTTCATATCTCCTCCTAACGCTCGTTTATGCGCATGCGATTAAGGAGTATATAGATGTTGAAAATCCGGCGAGGAATTCCGGGCCACATACCGGGCAGCCAATAATCGCGGCTACGATTCCTCAGGATTGAGAAGAACACGCGCGCCGCGGACAGAAAAGGGGATGACGATGGCGCGGCTGGAATCCGCGGGTTCCGCGAATCGGAACGGGCGCGTCGAATCGTTTGTCGGGGTTGTTCCACGCGGCACGTACGCCAGCTCGGATCGCTACTCGGTCGAGGATCAACGAAATTCCGCGATAGTCCGCAAGAAGCTTACACGCGTAACTTGTCTGCGTTTTAATCGGTCCCCGAGAACGAAAGAATGTCGGATTAATGAGTCTGTCCCGATACACGTCGGCCCGATTCGAACGTGTCGACAACGAGCGGAGCGACAATACGCGGATGAAAAACGACCGATCGAACGAGGAAGCGAGAGGGTAGACGATAAAATTGCGCGCAAGCACATTGGATCGAGATCGATTGATCCGGCGGAGCTTTAATCGCCTCCCTGTTTTTTGATAAAAAACATCCTGCTCTGTGGCTGCTCGCTTTGCTTGCCGAGGCTGCCCGATACACCAAAGTTACACAGAGCTACCTACTAACGTAAGCGCGGAACGCTTCGGCGTCTTTTTATCGTTGCCGTCGGAGTTCACTACGAGAACGGTGGCTCAACTTGTTAAATAAATTAAGTACGATTTTGGGGTCGCGTAAGTGATCAGCCAACAGCATTATATGTTATATCTGTTTTTATTTATAGTTAATATTATATTATCGAAATAATTGATGAACGCACTTTATAATTGTCTGAAGTATGACGACAAATAGATAATTGGAAGGCACACAAATTTGGCACTCTAAATGAGGCGTAACTAACGCGTCGGTTGTTGGGAAGTTTCTGATGTCTTAGACAGGTCGTATTAGATTAAGGGAAACTTTCACCCGATCACTAACTCACGCCAAGAAGCGAGAAAAAAGAGTGAATAGTTAGACTTTATAAATATCGTCGGTATAATAGTTTTACCGACTCATCCAGAACTTTGGTAATTAGTTGAAGCATAGTTTAACATCCAGCCTGCCCACCTTCTGACGCTCTCTCTTCTCTATTGCGCAATTTCAGCCAGCTATAATCCTATCTTCTAGCTCGATACTTCAAGTGTTCACTGTCATTGAACCCTAAAGCTCATCGCGAAACTTTATATATATATATTATAATAATTTTTAATTTTGACGATCAGTATCGAACATCAAGTTTAGATTTGTCTGATCGAAGATAGCAAAACGCGTGTGAAACGAACGTCGTATACCAATCTACTTTGAATATCGAAAGTGGCAATCATGATGAACACATGTTAGTGGATGCGCAACCGGATTTATGCACGGCGGTCGCACAAATTTTCGTTATTACAAGAAATTGACAGTTACAGGTAGAAAGGGAACAGGCCTCGGTAGTCGGATAATTGACGTTCTGGTATGACGCGCATCGGGACGTTTCTAATAACACGTCGAAGAGACCTTTAGGTAGTAACTGCCGCACGTTTGCGATTCAATCGATTTATCAATCATAAGTTATCGTGTCCGACGATCGTGTAGCCAACCGAGTATCGGCCGGCACTAAGTTACGCACGCGAGTACAGGCTCCTCCGGCTCTACCCGTCCATAGCTCGCTTTGACTATTATACGACATCGTAATACGTTGCACGTTTGTCAAGAGAAAAGAAGAAATATGAATGAGTCGACGGAATTGTGAAATGGAATCATTATTAAATCCTCCTTCACTCGAAGATCATGGATAAATTCAAATACTCAAGACAAATTCGGTATTTACAGACGAATTAACACGTTTTTGATAAGATGCACTCGCGAGTGCAGTGAGAAGCTTGTTGAATGGCATGGGGCCGAAAACGTTAATCGAAGAGTAAACATGTTGTCACCGACGAAATTTCAGTTTTTATCTCTCGTGATAAACACGTTCGCCGCGTGGTCCCGCATTCGAAGTAGCTACAAGGTACGTTTCTTTCTAACTGATAAGATGTTGGCGCGCGAACGCGGCAGATGCGCGAATCTCCAGATCGAGATTACGTCGTGTATCAGTCGTATCTGCCGCGGAGGATCTGAAGCGTGTCATCGATACCCAACTGCTTGCTTCATTCTGCCTTTTTATTTCTTGTTCTCGCTATTAATGCTCTGCTACCATTTGGCATACAAATCGTACCGTTCGTTTCTGACGTTAATGCCTACTTACTTCTGAGTATTACGTTCGGGTTGAAGTCTACATCTGCAGCGGAGGATTTTGGAATCAGTCGTTTCAGGAATAACTCTCGAATAGCATTCAGTTTTAATCTCATTAGTAGGGAGCCATTATATTTATAGTGTAGATCCGTATCAGGTTGGAATGACTGTCGTTAGCACAGAATCAATTTGTAGCACCGAATTGAATATTTATTTCATCGTAATGGATTCTTACATTTTATTATTGATTTATTTTAATTTCTGTACAGGTGACTCCGGTTTGTGTGACATTTTAAATAATGCAAAAGAGAATGTCAGCACAGAATGGAGTAATTGAGTTCATCAGAATTTGAGGGAACTTTAGGGAATGAATAATGCATGAATACGAATTTCTGGCTAATTGAGATAATATTTGAACAATATAGTGCAAGACTAATTTATTTTATAGAATAGCATCGTAGTCGGGTCTTTGTTTGCATCATGATACTATCTATCAGATGTACAACAACGTGCCGAGTAAGTCCAATTGGATAAAGCGAGATAGCCATTAATATTTCGAATATCAAAACTGAAATTGGTGGACGAAATTCAATCATAAGTTGGAATCGCTGTATATAATTAACGCCACTGTGACAATCGAAATTCAGGAAGATGGAAGACGATTTTGTGGATTCGACGATCTGTTTCTTCATTTTTCTTGATTCGTTCATTCCTTGAAATTAAGAAAACTTGTTTAGCCTCAAAATGATATGATATCCATAATTTACGTAATGAACGTAATCGTTAGTGGTTACGGATCCGATAGTTGAGCTTCTACGAAGGGGTATGGGTTGATAATTATGGAACGTTATTATACGGCTTGCGATAGCGAATACGTGACCTAACGAGAAACAGAGTAATACCGAATTGTACTTAACGCTGCTCTATAGATTAAGCTGAACCGTAGACATCGGACGTTATTTTCGAGGAGATAAGAAACCGAAGAAGAGTTTTCCGGTTGAGTGAAGCCAGCACCAGATGAGCCGACGAAAACAGATGTCAGCTGAAAGATCACGGGGTCAAATCGATGGCTTAGGATCGACTCACCCGGCTCTACTATCCTGTCTTTAGTTGTTATACGGCGACGCGGTGGGATCACGAAGAATCTCGAGATATTTTACGACTAGCCGAACCATGACGTGGATCTTACCGCGTTACGCCGGAGAAGATACTAAATCCTTGGAATTGAAGAAGAACATCCGACCATTCGTACTCTCATCTTATTTATTAATCGCGTCGAATGAAGTATCCATTGATATTTGTAAAAACGTACAATTAATAGAAGCTAATTGTCAAGATGAGATCAACAACGAATTTAAAATCGAAGGAACAGTAAAAAGGAATGAAATGCGGGCCGGATCGTTGCCACCGAACCGGCATACCACAATAACGTACCGTTCACGAGTATCGCTCCGCGGGCGGCTAGTCCCAGACATGGGCGCTACAAATGGGCGGGCCAGCCCTCGGGTCACGAGGAGGAAACGCACGGCCCTGCCGGCCACATTGGGCCCGGGCGCGAGAAGGACGCAAGCGGCGGCACGGGAAGACAGGTGAGAGAAGGCGAAACAGATGAACGAGGTGAGCGGGAAGGGTGGAAAGTTGTCGGCAGAGGTCCGACGGAAAGAGGGGGTGATAGGAATCGAAGAGAGACGGAGAGGAGCAGAGGTGATTGTCTGGCTCGAAGAGGGGGGGAGAGGGAAATTGTGGTAGGGCTGGATTGGCGCACAGAGAGGGGAAGGGCCCCGAGGTAAAGAGGGCCCTATCAAGGTGAACCACTTACACTTTACCGACTGGATTACACTAAGCGATCGGACTCGGAGTCGGAGAAGAAGGAAGGTAGAGTTGCTCGCATTGCGTGCGATCCCCGATGCCGAGAAACCGTAGGAGCAAGGAGAAGGAATAAACAGACGAGGCGCAGGACGGCTGGAATCGGACGGAGACGGAGGAACAAGCGTTTCTAGCTGTGTATTTCTAGAACTCGTTTGCCCGCGAGACGAGAATTGTCCGTCAGCTGATGCGCTCTGCCTTGTTGCGGCTGATTCACGCGGAATTCGCTCGTTCCGCTGGCTGCGAGCGGATAAACTAGTTTACTGCTTAATCTCGAGTACGATTTTACGCGATGGTTTTATGGAAAGTTACACGAGGCGATCGAAGCTTGAGATCGAGACCGAGGGGATGCCTAACGCGTGCCGCTCGTGGACCTCGCGTCGAGCTTCATTGTGCATAAATTTACGAGCAGAAAGTTTGTTTGTACGAATCGTAGGCGCGTTTCCGTTGTAGAGAGCTCGTATCCGATAAAGTTTACAAGCGACCTCCACTTCGCCGGAGTACCCGAACGGACGTACCTACGGAAATCAACTTGCTTTTACGGTCATTCCTGGCGCACCTACTCTCTTATCTCGCAGCTTTACCGAACGTCTGCCAAACGGAATCTGATGCGTTCGTTTCTGTTGAGGAATGTTCGATTCCTGCTTTGACCTCGCTCGGAATACTCATTATTCACTGTTCGGATTCGAAGCAAGAAAATGTTTAGCGAGACACGAACGAGTCATACGATTAAGTTACTTTCAGAGAGATATTTAATCCTAGATCCTACGAGCTTATGAATGTTACTTCAAAGAAATAATGAAGTTTCTCAATTTATGTTCTTCAAAACATACAAGAGTATCATTTGGATGAGTAGCAATTAAATTTAATTTTTTATTGTTGCCGATGCATTCAGTAAAATACTTGAAGCATTTAACGAAACTTCTATGAAGTCCTTAGTTTTCGATAACATCGGAGATCGTCAGGAACTTTCGCCAACCGTTGGAAGCGATTCAAAACGTTCCGCGTGGGTCGCTGGAATCGAGGTTAAAGGTCGTTCGATGGGAATATAAGCTCTCTCTCGGTGACTGCTCGAGCATCGAATTGCGCCGCAAGTGACCGGAAAGGCAGCCTCGAGTGCCGCATCCGGCCAAAACGGTTAGAACAGAAAGAGTCTTATTCCACTTTTCCCTCGTCGAGTATTCAAACGTCGTAGGCATGTTTCGTGACTTCTCGCGAAATTGCCGCGTGTGCCTCGCGCGAAAACGCGCACGCTGCGCCGGCGGCTCGCATCTATCGCGGAGCAATTTTGCGTCCCTTTCGCGAATTCTCGCTTGGATAAAAGTACCTACTGATTTATCACGTTCCGAATCAATTGAAAACACCGCAATTTCACCGCGTCCCGCAATGCGGTTTCGCAATCGATCCGTTGACTTCGATTAATATGCCTGGTTATACCATTAGTAGGTTGCGCGAAGTTTATTACCCACCTGCCGTCGAACAGAGTCGATTGAAAAATTGCTAGAAAATCTGATTCTCTGATAAATTCCTGAGGTTGAAAAATCATTCCTCGTTGTTGCTCTAAAATTTCTTATCCATTAATGGAGTCTCTTCGCACGATTTCACTATGAGTAAATAAAACTTGTTGATTTCCAAGAAAAATTTAACAAACTATAAATATCATTTAGAAAGAAAATCGGTTTGTTAAACTATTTTATATTTGATTATTATATATATCACGAAAATAATTGACATTGTCAATAGCTGATTTGATGGTCACAGCGATCTCACGAATCGTGCACCGATGTAACATATATACTGTTGCGACGACCGTGGAATTATGATCCGTATTTATGCGTGATCGTTATCATCGCCGCGGAAACGATTCTCTTTCTCAGATAACTCGTATTGTTCTCGCGAAAGAAAGTTATACCTGAGGAATAAAACCGACTCATTTTCAGTCGCGACGTTTACGAGCCGTGCCACCGGCTCGCGCTCCTCCATTCCCCTCGCTTTTACGATTTATTCCGTTTTAAATATTCTTCGAGCCGTGTGCCTGTTTCTCGTTTCACCCTGGCCATTCCTGTTCGATTCATACGTTTAATTAACATTTATATTCTAATGATATTTAATTTCCATGCACCAGGCTAGCTTCAATCTGTGACAGTTCGTATTTTATGTTTTAATACTTATTTAGGCTGCAGATTTTTGTGATATATAAAGCTTTGTAATCTCAGATTAGAAAATACTAAATCTAGATAAGAATTTCTGCTATTCTATAGAAAAAAATCTTATTGTAAAAATAATGATTGAAATGAGACGGTGTATACTCGCTGTTAATGCAATGTATGTAACCCTTTACATTTTTACAATTTTTGAGAACTCTTTTTTCTCGGGATCCAATGTATAGAAAATTCTGAAATCTTGGGTAAATGTAGTACTATATGAGTAGAATATGTGAGCATATTTTCAACCCGATCGGCCAACTTTAAATTTTTGCAAAGTTTTGAAGTGTAAATTTTCACGATCAAAACACATCAGGATTTTTCTACTGACGTGAATGATTTCGAGAGCAATTAAATCTATATTATGATTATTATCAAATCAATTACGAAATAATTCTGATTCGGCGAGTTCATTAGTTATGAAGTTTTTGAATGCCGACAGGAGCGCATCGGCGTGTAATGCATAAACGCTAGTGCATTGCACCCTGAATGCGGAGTTTACGTACGCTGCATCGCGCTCGAATGACGCGCGCACGTGCGACATGCGCGCGCTCGCACGAGCTGTCATCGTGAAAACGATTCGAGGAGCTTTTGCAAACGATTTGCCCGCGCCTGGCTGATCGGCGAATAAAAGGATCGTTTTCAAAGGGGTGACGCGTTACCGGCGGGGGTGGCGGCCGCGGCATCGAAAAACGTTGCCTTTTCAATTTCATGCTTGCTAAACACTTTTGCCGTTTGCTTTCACGGCGACTTAGTTTTTCGCAAACATTATGAAGCGATGTACCGCTAACTTTTAATTGTTATTTGTGCACACATGCGCCTATGCATGCGCGTACTTGTACGTTTTAAAAACAAAGTTTACTTTACGAGAGTGATTCTGCGTTTTAATTATAACTCGGTTCTCGGAACAGCTTGTTTCGTGCACGCTTTTTGCCCCGTGCCCTGTTTGTTTATTGCGGTCCCGTGTCTGACTTTTTTCATTTTCTAAGTCTTCAACGCTTGAACTTGCCCCGTCTATTGTTTGCCAGCCCCATTTCAACCAACCAAAGACCCATTAGCATTTAAATCGCGTATGCACGTAACGTTCCCGAAAAAGAACGTTGCAACAATTCCCTTCCCTTTGATAAAATGACACAAAAATGATTGAAATAGAAGTACAAGTACGATTAACGAGAATGCAAAACGCTTCTGTAATTAATCTGCAGTGCGTGGAAAAAAGTGAAAAGTGTGAAACTTGTTTAAAGAGCGAGAGGGATGAACGACGAACAGCTCTGCCCGTATTCATTCGCACTTGACGTCGTATTTATTGAAACTTTGCAGAGAACGAACACTATGACAATAAAGAATCGAGAATCACAGTCGCGATAAATAATCGCGTATTCAGGGATGCGGGGGGGGGGGGTGGGGGGGGGGGGGGGGGGGGGGGGGCAGGGCGTAGGGTGGTTTAGTAATAAATGTCTCGTGCGTGAAGGCAGATTAATCGCGCGGCTTTATCTTGCGATCGCCATAATACACCGAGATTCCGGCGCGATTTAATTAATCGATTGACTCGCGTAACTCCGAGCGATCAATTTACTAAAAGTGGCCGTTGGAAAACGTTTGCGGTGATTATACTGCTGTTTTACACAGATCACTGATTATTCTACTGGCAAGAGGCGTGAAGGTAATATGTAATTTTCCTTAGGAATGGAGGTACTCTGAAGTTTGTGCTTGATATTATTGACTTCACGCGCAGACCAGAAATGAATTTTATAGATCGAAAGTTTATTTTTTCAAATGGAAAATGCATATTTTTATTCGGATTCTACGCCAAAAAATACGTATCTTTCGTTCGAAACATTTTTTCTCTAAAACGTCATTTTTCACCCATGTGTGACCTTTACATTTTACCTTGTGCCGGGTCGAATCCACTTTTAAACTTCAGAAAGTGTATTTTAGAAGAATCAAGAAAGCTGATATCAAATTTAAACTGATCTATGCATTAAAAATAACAGTTCCTAAAGTTCACAAGCGGGTTTGACCGAATACAAGTTAAAATGTGAAGATCATTTAGGGATGAAAAATAACTTTTCAGAAAAAAGTCTTTTAAACGGGAGATGCATATTTGTAGCGTAAAATCCAAATCCTGCATTAAGATATCCATCTTCCTCTTGAAGAATGAACCGGAAGTTGACAAATACCGTCATTCGATCCGATTTAGTAGAGGACAGGTTTTCAAATTTTCCAGATTCTGAAAGGGATGCAATGGTAGTCTGGAACACCAAGTATACGTGTGTCTACATTTTCTGAATATCACCTGTTCGATAACTGTATAAAATCCTGCTCATAATTTTTCGTCCAAAGACACTCTTTCTACGATTTTTAACGAGACAGAGTGGTTGAATGGGGTACCACGATGTAGTTTGATCCTCTTCACCTCTCAAGTTTCTGCCCCTCCTCGAGTTATATATCAAAATCATAATCTATGGTCGCAGCGGAAGGCATTAAAAGACAAAGTAGAGTGCAGAGGACACGAACGGCGTGCTCGACCAGGGTGGCGAATTACAACCGTTATTTATGGTGCGCGAGGCTACAGCGAAAAATAGCGACGACAGAGAGGGGCAATCCTGCCGCGGCGGAGGGTACCGTACGACGATACGCGTAGAAGCGTACATACTGGCTGCCACGTGGCAGAGACGCTTTTGTAAATTGCTTCCGATACGGGCGAGCGAAGAGTGGCACGCGTGCTCGACTAGTCCACGCCGGATTTACGACAGTTCTCCACTTTGACCTTTTTTCTACCCCTTTCTTGCTTGCCCTTCTCTTCCTTTACTGTCCCCGAAATTGCTATAGGATCGTTTGCATCCGCCCCTGGCAGTCAAGTAAAGCCTACGATTTACATCCTGCCGTACGGAATCGACGCTGAACTGGCTGCCATCAAGAACGAAGAATTCGTCATGTACAAAAATGGGTAAAAGAAGGTAGCAAATTCTCGTTCAATGAAACGGCACATTGTGTTCGTCTAATGCGTCACAATTATATACAAAATGGTTTCGCGAGGGTAATAAAGCAACCGGAAACGATCGGATATAAAAATTGATTTCCATTTCCATCGATCCACCCCTTTTTCCCATCTCGAAGCCACGCGCGGTAAATGGTTTCCTCTACGAGCAGCTAAGTGGCACACGTGGCCGAACGCGTCTGTTTCGAATTTACGGCGACTCTCTTCTTCTCTCCGTCCCCTGCTCTTTTTCATACCCGCGATGCCACTTGTTTCACAAACGAATACCATTCAAACGACTTCTGTTCCTATCCGCGTTGTGTCCTGCACGTGTGTTAACGTCGCGCCACTTAGCGTCCCGACGCCTTTTTCTCTTGGCGCTTGCCGACACGCGCGTACACGTCGCTACCTACTGCATGCACCCTTTGGCACCAGCGGTTTGCTTTGTTCTAGCGATAACTGTGTGTAAAGTCCATCCTGTTACAGGCGTTACGATAATACCACTAAAATGTTTCCTTGCAATAAAAGTGCTCAGAGCTACACACCGTATTTTTATTCTTATTTTTCAAAAATAATGCACAAATTTATAAAATAGAATATTTAATATTTATGACTATTGGAAATGGGTGTTAAATAAGACGGCATGGAAATACTTTGTGAAATAACTCGGTTTATTCAATAACGGCGAAAAAAGATCTGCACGGTAACGAAGCCAGAATTCGTCTGACCAGGAAAAACGAAAGTCGGGTGAAAAACCCATGTTGGGAACAGTTAAAAACTATACATAAGAAGCTAAGTAAGGACACTACAAGTATTCCTCGTCATTCGACTTATTTTTGCAGCTC
>SHCU01000160.1:0-12513 GCA_004307685.1 Ceratina australensis | reverse complement strand
TTTTTTTTACAAAAAAAGATAAAAGGTTTACGAATCATTAAAAATTTTAGTTCATTTATTCGTGACTGGATCAATTTTTAAAGGAAAATTCGAGTAGCATTTAGACGCAAGAAGAAATGCAGAAGTCTTACTTGTGATTCTCGTGTCAGGGCCCACGGTGAGCCGATGACGTTAATCAAAAGGGATCCCGACCACCGAATACCGAAGATAGCGGGAGGTCTGAGGTAGCTCCTGCGATGTAGGCATCTCTTGTCATTAATGCTAGACTCCAGTGCAGAGAGCATCCGTATACATATTATTATATTATGATTGCTATGTCGTTACGTGCCGGCAGGTTTGCTAAAGTTATCTGAAAACTTAATGCCCCCGGGCAAGCTGCTTCGAGTTCTCTCGGCGAGAACATTGTTCTCGAACTTATATACTACCTTCGACTCACACGTGAAATAATTCCCTTTACGAGAATTATCCAATTAAACGTTTGTAAACCGAAGATTTATGATATTATCATTCGACTTTCTTTTTGCAAATCGACATAACGTGTTCCCTCGTCAGAAGTATTCCAGCTCGTCGCGAAATTTCGGCGAAAAGATTTTTTCGCCCGAGATAAAGCGAATGCGATCGTAAAGTTGTCAACCATCGGGGAACCGTCATCACGGCCCTCATTAACAGCAATTACAACCAGCCCCATTAATTGCGTCGCATTCTCAGGCCAGATTATCAGCGGTGGCATCGTAGTTCAGCCGCGTGCCTATGGCCTACTACTCCTTTTTTCTACTTTTAATACTGACTCCTTCCCGAGGCTTGTCTCCTACGCTATCTCTCCGGCCGAGCGTTCGTTCGGATATTGCCGAATATCTCGGGCGGATAAGGCAAGGGTCGGTTTCGTGGCGCTTTGTCCGGCGCGCACAATGGCGCATGGCGGGGGAATAATAAGAAACCGGTGGTTTCTCGATCGAAATGCTACGGAGGAGGAAGGTGATCGGGGCGAACCTCGTAGGCTACCGCTGCGGGGAGAAGAAGAGAGGAGTTTGCGAGAGGCTTAAGACAAACTCGAAGATGCGATCCACCAAATCCACATTTGTATATTCCCTCCTACCAACCGGCCGGACCCACCTTTCTCTCTTTTTCCGTGTTTCGACCACCGGTTCCCCTCCCATCGCGGTCGGTTCCCTGCTGACGAGTTCCCTCGGATTCAACGTGTCCCACGTCTCGGTGCGTTTCGCGAACCGTCACCGAACGATCGCCCGTATACACCGACCGACCCAACACCGGACGGGCCAACGAAAGTAAGGATTCAGCTGGCCCGCCGAGGAGGTTCCCTGAGACGGTTGAATATCAATTGTCATTTCGAATAACTATTTACAGCTTGGCTCGCCGCGGACCAGCCAGGATTCTTACATGGGAAAGAACGGTCCCGAGTAACTCCGCGGGAGGAGGGCTTCTTCTAAGCTAAAAAAGAGTCTCGCTTGCAGGGCGGTCTGGCCTCATTAACTGTTGCACGTTGCAGCGGCGCGCGAGTCGGTTGTTTGGCCGCGTAATCGTCCCCGGGAATCTCTTGTCATTCGGCGGAATGACTTTTCGTGTTGTGCGACCATCCAGGCTGGAATAAAAAAAAATAATACGGCGTTTCACGAATGTGAACGGTTTCGAAGATACGCTACGCGGATAACGAGGAAGAGAGAGAGACAGATGAGGAAGGAGGATGAAGATGGGAGGGGTTCATCATGGTACGGTGAACAAATTAATTAATGACGATCGGGCAAATTAAAAACGTCGCACCGTGTAAATTTGCTATCGTGTTTGGCCTTTCGAATTTATTCCGTGCGTTTCGTCCCTCCTCTCTATTCTGGCGACGAAATCATTTCCGCGTTTATGAGTCGATGACAGGCCGGTTTGCCGGACCGATTTAACCAGCCTCGTTGTTTCTCCGCGAAGCTTCGTTATGAACAATAATTAGTTTTCGTTTGCGTGAATCGTGAAATCGTTTAACGAATCAGACATCGATTGTTTCGTTCGCTGCCCCCGAACGGATTATGAAATTCAGTTTGGGAAACAGCAGATTATTTGACATCGATACAACGCGTTCATTCGGGTTTACACGTTTCACCCTTCGATATTACTTGATTACGTTTCCTGATTAGGTATATCTCTAATTAATCGATTCGCTCGCCGAGACGGGCCACGGTTTAAGCACGCGAAACGCCGCGGAAGTTGCAAACCAGAGCCGAGTTTCACCTCATCGGTGCATAAAATTGGCGTTAAACGCTTGCCATGGATCGGCACCGCGAACGAATCGTGTAATTAAGTGAAAACGTTTAAACGCACGTGCACCATTGAGTTTCCGATCGACGATTTCCCGTTGTGGAAATTTATGAAACGTCACGTTCCCCACTTCAATTCCAATTAACAGACATAATTAACGAGATTAGGGAACAATTTCCCGGGACGCATCCTCAGCGACTCAATCAGCGAATATTTTTTTTCCGTCGAAGGGCAAGAAGGATGGAAGCGAGAGATACCGCGTATGATATCGCGGTAAAATAATACTTGCGAAATTTATCGCGTTCGCGGAACAAGCCGTCCAGCCACTTCCCCTTGGACCGTCCATTATCTCTTTCGCTCGAACCGTAGGAAGTTGGCCGGACTCTCTTTTCGTTCCGCAACTTCAGCCACAGATAACCGGAACCATAAAATGTCCCCTATCGTGGGGGGGAAAGTTTAACGAGACATTATTATTGCGTTCCCAGGCTCGAAACTGGGTGAAATTAAAAGAAAACAAAGTCTGTCGCGCGTTCGACGAGGGATGCATCGATAAACGTGCGCGCCGCGAGCTTATTACTTTTTAATTAAATGAAGTCAACCTCTTGTCTCGCGTGTACCCAACGGAAGGCGCTGGCTCACCGCCTTCCTGACAACTTTGTATATTACTGTTACACTGTAGCCGCGCCAACGGTGTTGCGATCGTGTTGAATAATCTGAAAAGGCGTAGAAGTGCAACGGTACTTGTTCCCGTATGGTATCGTTTTGCCGAAAATACACGGTTCACGTCGTAAAGCGACCGATCGAATCGTTCGCGATTGCATAAAACGAGGAAGCGGAGAGAAGGAAAGAAACGAAGCGGGGAGAAAAAAAAAATATATAGATGGCATCGCCTCGAAAAAACAGAGGGATCTTCCGGTTCGCGTAATCGTTCGAACCAGATAAAATCGGAGCGTAAGCCGTAATAAAATCGTAACGAGATTGCGTCGCGTAGGCGTGGCGGGCGGGCTTCAATTATTTCGGGAAGCGTTGCCGGATTTAAAGCTGCGGCGCGGAGGCGGGCTGCGTTTCGCACGCCCCACGTTTCGCAGGGGTTTACGTTGAAAATTATTTTACAATTTTATAGGAGCGTACGAGTTTCCGCGTTCTGAATTTTACACAGGCACCTCTCCCCTATCCTTGGACCTTTCCTCTATCCCCGTTTCATGGGATGCGCGTGATACGTGGCTCGCTCCTGTAAAATGCACGCCCGTTATCGTCTTCTCCTTTAATACAACCAACGAGAAGCACGATTTCTCCTCCGCGTTCACGCTTCTTTTCATTCATTTACATTTGTTATCCGTGTTGACTAAACGCGAGATTAGAAGTTGCAACAATTATTCGATTTATTGCAATCTCTTTCAACTCTTAATTGTTTCTTTTAATAATCTGTTTTTCGTCTTAAAACAGTAGATAGGCGATACAGACAAACTCGAATTAAACTAAATTAACTTGAACTTTTTTTATATTAGATGCATACAAGATTCCAATTTTCAGCTTGACGTCTCATCTCCATTCCGTTCTGAGTGACCGCTATCATTTTCATGCCCGAGATTCCCAACGTAATTATTTATCCCGTTGAATAATTAACGAATCGCGAAGTGGTTTCGCATCACGGACAACAGCTGTCACGTTCGCGTTCACAAAGGCTATCTGGAGCTCTGCGAGGATACGTATTTCGGTTAACAACGGAGGAGCATCAGCAAAAATAGAACGTAATAATTACATGTCCCGCAATTTTGTGTTTATAATTTACGCGACCGGTTCCCGCTTGCATAATCAGGTCCACGAGCGTCGCGTCGCGCTACCTGCTACACAACTATGTTATATTTTTATTTCTTTGGATAATTAAATTCATGGAAAACAAAGTGGCGTCTCCGTTCCATTGGGATATGTAACGCTCTATACTCACAAAAAGCAAACGCAATTCGCCAATACCCTAGTCAAAAGTCATTGAATTTGCTACAGATTAATTAACAATTTTTAGCATGCTAATAGATGAATCTCGAAACCGGTTAACACTATGACTTCCGGTGTTTTCACGTTAGTGCCACGTGAAAACTATCGGGTAAGTGCCGATGGCTCCACGTTGGTGCCATGCAATAAATAAATAGATGAACATATAATACAAAAAAATGATGTACTCTTATTTATATATGTATATCCTCGCAATTTCGAAAAAATACAGGGACAGGATTGAGATATGAGAATTGACAATAAGATTAGTAAACAAGAACCTCGGAAAACCGCCGGTGATAAGCGTAATTATGTAAGTCAGTCCTACCTACCGGCGCGACGCGAAAAATCTAGATTAGACGTACGGGCGGCATAGTGTTAACCCCTTAACATACAAATAAAATGTGCCCATATGATACTATTTGACTTGGGAATACTCATGTACAAACTTAGAAACAGGGCGTCTTATTTTGAAATTTACCTTGCTTTATAACATTCAATAAGCTTGATAATTAATTAATACCATAAAATAATAATTTAATAGTTTTGTAATGTGTGATGCTTCTCAAAGCATTTAGGAATTATGTATTGCTCGGTGTTAGCCAAAGACAACTAGTTCTTCACGTCTCGGAAACGTCAAAGTCTACAATGGCACATAAACTGAATGACGTCTCAGAGACATCATTGCACGTCAAGGGGTTAATAAAGCATATCCCCTTCGGCATGGGCCGATCGCACGCGAGTAACCGTAAGCGTGCGAGTCCCGTACAGGTAACACCGGCAAGAGATTAATTCGAGGCAAGCGTTTCTGGTTTTGGCGCGGCGACGTTCAGGTTGTTTTGAGTTTAAATACTTTCGCTCGAGCGGGCCGGAAAGAGGGTCCGGCTTAATTTATCGTGTGGGTTAAATACTGGGAGCGCGGCGTAAGAACCGAGCCAGAGGCCTCTGCGTGGCAAAGAATCGCGCGTCGAACAAACCGTCTCCGGCGATTCCGCTCGAGCGGCCGGGCCGCCAAGAGATGAGACCCAGGTCCCTATCTCCCGTGCGCCGACCCAAACCACCGCACCGCGACGATGGAAACGATTTAAGAATCTCGAAACATCTGCTGCCACGGCTGACTGCAATCCTGTGAAACACACAATCGGTCCACGCGTTCTACCTCGGACCGTTGCCGATTTCGATTTTATCGGGAATACGCGCCTGTTACCGGGTTGTTCGATCCTCACGATAAACGCAGTTTTTATCTGCTGCACGGGTTTTCGCTCGACAACACGGTAAATCGCGAAAAGGAGAATCGGTGATTGAAATACGAGCAGATTCGCTGTATTTAATGATATGATTTTTAGAGCGAGAGAAAACTGCGAGTAGGAAATAACTGTAACTAAAATACATTTTGGTTCGAATTTATATAGTTGGTTCGAGTAAATTTAATTTGCCGATCAACAAGTCAGCGTTCAGTTTCGGTTACGAATCGTTATCCGATTCCTGGTAAAAATGGCGAAATTCGTGCAAACGGCCCGGCCAACGCGAGTTTCATTCGCGCGTAAAATTATGTAAATTCGTTGGTCGAAACGACGGGCGACGGGACGGGCGAAGAGGTAACGCGAGCGATTGCCGGTAGCGTAGCCGCCTCCGGGCCGGGGGTTATGTCCTGGGAATCGAAAAACCACGGCGGAACTGTCTGTCGGGCATTTCAATTTCACCGGTGTTCCGGCCATGAATCATAATTTAAGACGCGCGAGAGCTTTGTCTCGTGCTCGAGGCTCCGCGCGATACCCGCGCGAGGTGCCGTTGCCCTCTCGCGATCGTATCGGACGGGTCCCGTCAGACCCGGCAACTTTTTCCTCCGTGCAACGTTTCAATTTTCTGTATTCCCCGGACGACGATTCCCCAGTTGCCGATGGGTCAGATGTTATGCTTTTTCGAGCGTTCAGTAAATAATGCATCTCCTCCGATCGGCCGTGACTTGAACCAGAAACGAGCGAGAATCCCGCGGTATCCTGGATTTAGAGCTTGTGTACAACTCCTTATTGGGAAGAATAAAACGTGTGACTGCGAATCTATGATACGGAGCGGAGTCGTTCAAACGTCGGAATCACCTTTAAAACGGCGTCGTTGTTAGAATGATTAAAGTGCTGATAAAATATCTCAACGCTGTTCGATATGTTCGACGAGCCTTTGAAAACGTTATCGCCAAACCAGGGCAAACAAAGTACCATCGTTTCACGTGGGCAGATCTACGTCAACAAGCGTACGGAATCGAAGCGTTTACCCGTCCACAGAACTCGATCATTCCAATTCCCGGAGCTGGTTTCGATGCACACCGGCCACGTCTCAATATTTGGGAAGATATAATCCGCTTATAGTCTCCTGGATGGTACGTTAGGACGGAAGGCTCCACCTGCTCGCGTTCCACGAACGTGACATGCGAGCGGGTCCGGAATATCTTCGGTAGAAAGAATAACACGAGCAACCGGGTGGCGAGAAGACAGTTCGAAGGAAGAAGAACGTCGTATCGACTCGGCGAGGAACACGAGATTTCAATTACTCGGCTACCATTTCGTCAAACCACCGAGTCTCTCGGTTCCCGTGGCTCGAGAGGCCCTCTTCCGAATGACCAGCCACGGCATGTCATTTCTAACGAGCGATGAAACGGGACGGACCTGCATACCGAGAGGGTTACCCTGTTGTCTTTCGTTACCCGCCTCTGGATACGAGATCCATTTTCGAGAACAGCGCGAGCGTGGATTTGTCAACGTTCGCCGCTCGCTTCCCCAGGGATCAATATAGCCGATTAGAGTTACATCGAAGCTTAATTTACCTGTCTTAACGTTTGAACCCGCGGTACAGAGGTATACGCGTTGATGTCCGACCACTGTTCACAGGCTCGATAACTTATCTTGAATACTATCAGAAATTATTAATAACCTCCTCTGTCGTTAGCTGATATGATGTCAGAGGAACGTTAAGTGCGAACGAAATACCGCGGAGTAGTTCGTTGTTTCTTGTAGACAATTGGGTTAATTTAACCGTGAAAGGAAAGTATGAAACTTTTCCGAGACTAACTGGTGAACATTGGTATCCTGGAAGTAGTGAGCGCAAAGGGCTGGAAATGCAATAGCGGCTTTCGCTATCCTATCCTGGGAGCTAGCATCGAATTCCATTCGATGGGATTGCACGGCAAAATTAGAAAGGCGAGAGGGTGAACACAGAGGAACAACGGGGCAGGTCTAAGGTAAAGAGAGAGAGCGCTCACGGTGGATACGTATGACTGTTTATCGCGCTTAATCTAACTGGATTCGCGCGATACGGAATAATCTCGGTATTCATCCAACGAGAAAAGAGGGCAAATAAAGGAATGGGGGACGCAAGAACGCTCCGCGTTTGCCTTTGAGCATTATCGCATCCCCTTATCTTTCCTGGCGAACTACTAGAAACTACGAGATAGGCCGGAGCGCACCTTCTTATCGACTTCCTGGAGCTCGTTAATGCGCGCCCGATACTAATTAACGGGATGCGCGGGCGTTTGTCATCGAAATTTTCTAACTAAGCCAATGGTCCGTTGTCGGGAAAACAAAGCGAGATAAAGCCGAACGGTTACGCATACAGTACTTTTTATCGAGCAATTCGATCGGAGAATAGGTCTTGGATATCTCTCTTAAATTTATTATATTTTTAATTGAAATCAGACAGTAGATACATCGCATCGATCGTCTTAGTGAAAGCAATTATACTTGAAATACTCGGCGCCCCTTCATGAGGCCATTACGAACAGGTGTTAAGGGGTTTCCCCTTTGCGATTGCCTATTCGTTGTACGGAATGTTTTCAGGCTTCGAGAAATATATTCGCGGCGCAACGACAGAGATGTACGATCCGGGAGGCTGCCGTTCCGAGGGAAATTTACTAAAGCTAAGAACAGACGGGGGTTGAAGCCAGAGGTGTTCCGGAGTTTCGGGCTCCGCCGCTTAAACACTGCGGTGTTACATAATCCAGAGGGATTAACCGTACTCTCGCGGGATTAACCGGCGGAGACGGATTCCCGCAGTCCTCGTCAGCCTCGGATGCGCTCGGTCGACCAAAAATATCAAAGCGTGATCGTCGACGCCTTCGACAGATCTACCGTGTAATCTCTTGCAGATTACACCTCCTCCTCTTCCTCCTCCGAAGGAGAAGGAATGTTTGTAACGAAGCTTGACACGTTGTTTGGACTCGTCCTTCAATGTGATATCTGCCTTTCTTTCTCTCTCACTCTCACTGTAGTCCGTCGAGCAAGATAATTTAATGAAGAATACCGCCAACGTCTTTTGCCTCTGCTTGCTGGAAACGTCTATTAATTCGCATTTTTATCAAAGTAGATGAATAAACTCTTTCGATTTAATCTTATATTATGTGCTGATAATAGATCTCCTACAAAATGGTGAAATAAAAAGGACTTTAATTTTGTACGGAGATAAGCGCGATTAGATAAGTCGTATAATTTGGATCAAGTATTTTCGCCCGGCGGTAATTCGTTGCTTGGTCATGAATCACTTAAGCCTTTTGTAAAATCGCTTTTTATTTTAAATCGCGATATACAAGCCAGAGGGAGGTAAACGGTCGTCGAATATTTATTTTTGCCCGCCGCACGGCACGGAAAGGTCGCGGCGCTTACCTGTTCGTGGTTCAACGTTCCCGCGCCACGCGATATTTAACTGTGGTATAACGCGATATTAATATTCAAGCTAAATCGGCCTGTACATCATCGCGGGATGGGCAGCAGGAAAAAGGCGACCCGCGAATCCGCACGACGTCGTGGAAACACGGACAGGAACATCGAACCAGTGGAATTATTGCGACAGAGTTCCTAGAAGGTGTCGCAAAATTTTTTGTCCCCTCTCCCAGGCCACGCGTACGCTTATGCCGGTGCCGATACAATCTTAAAGGAAGACCTCGCCGTTAACGTAATTCATTACTGAGAACTCAATTACATCGTTTCCAGCTTTAATCTTTAAACGCAATAAGCAAATGAAGTCGCATCGGAATCGTTTCGAATTTCACTTTCCGGGAACAGCGAGCGAATTCGAGAAAACGAACCCTAGCTCCAATCGGTTTCCACTTTCAAAGTAACATTTGATCTCTACGACATCAAGGGTAGTAGAAAAAAAATATATATATGCTATAAACCTGATGTTTCGTATCGCCAGAACTCGTTCAGTCGTCGTTATTAAATAACGATTGGAACCGTGGTCGGTTGATAAGAATTATTTTTCCGTTCACGGAATTACGACCGGTTAATGGACGAATAAGTCTCACGGTTCACGGGCACGCATTAAAACTGAAGCTAGACGTACGCAGCAGAGAACAGAAAGAACCGAAACGGCCGTGATTAAAGGTAGATTATCGCGGCGAGGCGAGAGGCTGATGGTCCGTTTCGGGAAGGGGTTGGGTCGTCGCGCGGGGCGAACGACAAAAAGGAGGAACAGAAGTGTGGACACAACGTCGAAAGAATGCGTCGTAGGAGAGACGATCGTAAAAGTGACGGGCAACGGGACGTCACGCGAGATGACGCGTCCACTGAGCGAGGAGAGCCGGAGAGAGGACCGTAGCGACGAAATCGTAATCTCGCTAACACGTCGGATAATTATTCAGATATTCCCGAGAAGAATGTCCGAGGTATCTAGATACCTTTAATGGGGCAAGCTTTCAGCTGTTATCTGGCCAAGGCTCACTCGGGCTTTTACTCCGCACAGTCGCCCGCGCAGATAAAATACACTCGTAGCCCTCCCCCCAATATAATTAACCGCTATCGGGCGTTCCGCTTTCTTTCTTCCTTCCTTCGTTTTTTTCCTTTCCAACCCTCTCATTTTTTAACCTCTCGTTCGTTCGCTCGATCCTCTTCCCACCTGCACCGTTTCGTATATTACTTCCCCTTTTTCGTTCCTCGTTTCTTTTCTTCCCCTCGCTTTCCGTCTTGGTCCATTATTTCGGCCGGATCGAAATTCCATTACGTGCCATTTATTTTATGCGTGCGTGATCGTCATCCAGACGTCGTTCTCCGCGAATCCGCGCCGGGCCTACGATAAGACAGGAGAAGTCAGCTACGCTTCGAAGTTGACGTCGTTACATATGACTAAACGACGTTCTTGCGACAGTGAACAAAAACCCGAGTTTCTGCATGAGATACAATGCATTCAGATTTATTCTCTGCGCAATAACGTCCGTATAAAAAACAATTGCGGCGGGATATCATTCATAAAAACGAATCATCGGAATCTCGCGATACGGTTAAGCCGCGGACATCCTTGGTCCTGTTATCGGCCGGATCGTGACAGACCATAATTTCCCACGGAGGCCGCGCGCCGAACAGAGTGGAAGCGTGCACGCGTGTACAGCGCGAGGATCGCCGGACCGGTGCGCGCCGGTTCGGGCCGATCGCCGACTGATAACCGCGTAGGAAGAGCTCCGTGGCCATTGTGTTATCGCTCGTGGTAACGACGCGTCTTACCGGGACCCGTAGCAGCTGTCGTTACCCGTAAGAAAAAGCGCGGGCTTCTTCGTATCAGGGTACGCACGCGAAAGACAAGCGGAATCTTAACTCTCCGTATTAAATGCGTCCTTCTCGCGCGACCCTTTCGGTGATTTTTTTCAGTGGATTTAAAAGACAGGGGATCGGTCGATACGCAAGGCGAAATATCAATTTTGAATTCGATCGGCGGATACGCTCGACCGTTTCATTTCGAGAGAGCGAGGATCAGCGTCTCTCCGTTTCTCTCCGGACCGGTCCGAATCTGGTTCCACGCTCTCGTAGCACGCTCTCCTGACCGAGACACAACCCGCGGCGGACATCGATGGATGATTCGTTATGATCGTCCTCGTGAACGGTTCTATCTACATCTGAAGAGGGAAAAACGAGCAGACGGACGGGTGCTCCGGTAATTGGTGATCCAACGCGACGGCAGAACTGTCCATCGAACTTCTTCCTTTTAACCTCTTTCTATTTTTTCGCCATATTCCGTTCCGCTCTCTGATAGTTAGTAAATTTAATTAACGCGACGGCGGGGACCCCTCCTTGTTCCATCGCGTGGGTGGGACCGCGGTATTTCTCAAGACGTTGTGGGTGCCTCTCCTCGCACGAAGGACGTTCGCGTCGATTAGTTGTCTGCTTTTAAAAGCAACCTTTGTTCTTGCAACTATGGTATTTGCTGTTTGCTCATTGTAGCCAGCTGTATTTCCTCCCATTCAGTCGATAAAGTTATTTCTAAGAAACGGAGTGCGATTACCAACGAAACCGTTGAAAGAGGTATCGGTGAAATGAATGTCTATTGAATTACTACAGATGTATCTGCTTGTCGTTCCTCAGAATCTTGCGAAATCTGCGGGAAGTTAAGCCGTGAGTTAAGACTCTCGAGGAAGCAATAAACCCGGGGAATCCCGATGCGAAAGCTATTTAACTATTACGAGACATTAGCTCCGCGACCGTATTACATCCGGCGGAAACGTCGCGAATCATTGTGGGAGCAGGTTCGAAGAAACGGGCAATGAGTCGTGTTCCGGTTCTTCGAGAAGAGAGTAAGCACGTTACGTAGGGTTACTATCCCGAGGCTGTTGGTTCGAAAAGATAACCAGCCGACAAACCAGCCGTCCGAGCCAGGCCAAGAAGCTGAGCCAGTCGCGCGTTATTTATTTGGAGCTCGACGACTCCCGCATCAACATAGTATCTACGTCGAGCATCCGTCGCCGTCCTTCCTCGCGGTCTGATTAATGAGCTGCCTCGGCCCGCTCCTCGTGCGCTGGAATCGGATACGCGAAAACGGCCTGCTAACATTAATAACGACATGCTAAAGTTTGTCCGATGTACGTAGCTGATCCCGAAACGGCGATACCGCGAAACAAGAGCAACGATGTCGGTTACATCGTAATTAAGCCTCCTACGGGGTCACTTCCGCTTCTGCCCGTGCCCGTCTGTTCCTCGCTACCGAGATCAAAGGTCGCGTGTTTTAATATGCTGTTAGCCGAACGATAAAATCTAATTTCGCATTGAATTTCCCGATCTACATTTAATTTGTACAAATTCATTGACTTTCATTCTGATATATGTAAGCTTTATATGTGAGTGCTCCGTGAACCGCTGTGTGGACAACAATAAGACGCGTACCCAAACACGAGAGCAGGTCTAACAATAAGATATTTCGACTAGGTTAAGTAGGGATAAGGTGTTAGGGTAATTAAACGATAAAATCCGTTAGGTTAATTGATGTTCGAAGTTTATTTTGAAACCG
>SHCU01000159.1:248525-264108 GCA_004307685.1 Ceratina australensis | reverse complement strand
GAGCGCGAATTATTTTCTAGGATCTAGAACTCTGTAATCCGGCCGGGAATCTCTTGCCTTGTAATCTGCGTCGATGCTGTCGCGCCAATTTGCATCCGTTTGATTCGTTATTTCCAGAATTTCGTACTCTGAGGTAAATCATTTCAGCGGCAAGTTTCGTTATTTACTCGGCGTAGAGGTATGATATTTGATCTGACGTCTCGTACAATATTCTCTGTGATCAAACTGGAGCGTGCAATTACGACATTATTCGGGACGCGAAAAGGATCGGGTGAAAGTAACAACGCTAACCGGAGAAAATATACACGATTCGCGTTACAAGCTGTGAACAAGCAGTCGTAGCTAAAATCGAAATCAAACATCATAGTGTCACGTTTATCCGGGGAAACAAAGATCTCGCGGTAAAGATCGGGGACACGTACGTTCCCGTGTCACGGAGAACGGCTCGTAAAACGCGGGGACAACGAATCGGATTTCACGTAAAATTCCACTTCCGCATCGAGCCCGCCGTGGCGTAGGACAGATACGGTAGATTACGATGCTCCGTTGATCACGTACATGCATACGTATGTGCGCTCGAAGGATATAGGGACATCGTCTGAAAGGATTTGCCTCGACCGTCGCCGAGCATCGGGGAAGACTGAGAACGCCGCGAAGAATGGAGGGAAATTCAGCTGAGTCGACGAGTGGAGAGTTCTCGAGTTAACGGGGTACACACATACACCGGCGTTCGCTGATTCCCGTGAACCTCGCTTCCACCTTCTTTCCCGGGACATTACAGTGAACGTCATACCCGATTTCAGATAAGAAACGCCGCGATGAAACTCGAGGAAATCAGTTACCAGGGACGGAACGTTCGCGGTCCCGTTTGATTTTAGTTAGCAGGAAATGAAAGAACTTCCTTCGCCGCTGTCCTGCACCCGTCGAGTCGGATCGACTGCGGTACTTACGTACATCGGGAATTTCGTCTCGCGGTATTTCGGGCGGGAACACGTGCTCGCGATACCGGATAACGGAAGTAAGCGCGGAGGGCGTTAGGAAGGGTGGCGTGAAAGGTGGCGGCACAGTTTAATCCGTGATTCGACGTGCGCGGCTTGTCGAGTTCGAGCCCGCTAATGGAAGGTTAAGCCAGCTGATCCTCGGCTAACTTTGTACACCTTATCGAGCAAGGAACCGATCAGACCACCCACTCCCGGTTTACCTTCCCACCTGTCCCTTCGCCCCGGTCCCGCGTCCAAGTGCATCGATCAAACAGGTGTTTGTCTAAGGAATTTGCGACACCGATCCCGGGGTAACTCGGGACCCGACATAATTGCACTTTTACGTCGTCCACTTTCTGACTCGATTAAGGCGCTGTCTGGATCGGGCGGGTTTAGTCGGACCGAGTTTACGGAGAATCCTCGGGCTTCGACGCTCTTCTTCTCGCTGCTGGCTGGTGACAAAAGGAGGTTGAAAGATCTCGCCGCCGGAATCGCCGCTGCCAAGTTCTATTGATTTTCCCCAACTCGGGCTCGCCCGGGGGATGATGTAAGAGAGATTTAATAGCGGAGATTTTTATCGAATTTCTGTCCTCGTTGACGCGGCCCCGTCGAATAAAAGCCATCGGAGGATTACGTGATCGGATTTCTGTTACCGTTTCCAATTTTTAAGTAGATAACAAATACAGGATTAATCTAATAACGTTGGTTGGAACAATGCGCGGAAACGAAGCGGTTCGTTTCTCCGTGAGAATATCGCGTAATTTTATTTTGCCGATCGCGGTTTCAATGTACCGGGGAAACCAATTAAATCTTTATTACCATTGCCTTAAATACCTTTTACCTCAGAAATGATACGACTGTACAATAATTCATGACTCACTTCGTAATACCGCTGAAATGAATATCAGAGAGAGAGAGAGAGAGAGAGAGCATTAAAATCTCAAGACGATGATAATTAATTTCAACGAAGTTCTTTAGAAACATCCTGCACAGCCTTGATATAATTAATATTTTCAATTTTATGAACGTTTGAAATTCGCTGTGCGAATGCAGCAAAAATTCTATGTAACTTAAATCCCGCCATCAAAGTCAATGGGATTTAAAGCTCGGAGGAGCGTCTTTTGAGATGACCCTTCTCCGTATTCAACTCGAATCACGACTTCTCAAAGGGCTCCTGAATTTTGATTTTCATTTATGCGACAAGCAATATATCCACCACGGAGCGTATGTGACGCGAGTTATTCGGTTAGGGTAGCGCGCGCGGCTCGATAACATCTCGAAGAGGTTACGGTCGGCCTCCTTCGCCTTTTCCGAGGCCTATTCTTAGGGCGAGGGGCGGAAGGATCCCGAGATACCCATGCGGCAACGATGATTCCCTATCAAAGCGCAAGGCGACTCTAAGCTATCCGCGCGATTAGTCCCACGATGTTTCGCGGTTCGTTGAGCTTGAATAGCGAATTTACCCCGACTTAGTGGATCCTCGAAGAAGTTCAAATCGATTACGATGTGTCTTACAGATTTAATGAATCTGTAGGGATGAATATAGCATGCTCTCATTAACGGATAAAGTATTTTACCTCTAGACCACTTTGCGGGTAACCTCGTTCTTGTAAAACAAGTTTTCACGATCAATAACATCGACCGGAGTTTCATCGTGTCGTTAACGTCTTATCGAAAAATCGTGAAATGAGAATTGTTCGAGACGGTCGAACACTTGGTGATATAAAGTAAAACAGACCCGACGTCTACGGAATAGAAGCTCTGCCTCTCGTATGTTTCGTTCACAAATTGCCGCGACGTTCTTAGTGGTCGTTCGACTACACCTGCAGCTAGGGTAAATTTATTGGCCGGGTCAAACTCGTTTATCAAGCCAGGAAATGTTGTCGTGAGTCGTTTAAAATTCAATTGAACCCAGACATCGCCGAGGCTGGGCCTTTCCGCACTTCGCTTTAGTGGCGATTCGATCATACCTTCTTCTAATAGCATCGAATATAAACATACAATCTTTTACTTATTTATTGGAACACGATGAAATGGTTTCTTTTAACCCTTTGCACTCGAGAGGTGACTCTCAGTCACCACCTGCTTTACAAAATATTTGTTATATAAGTAAATAATTACTGTTTCAATATATCATTGATTGAATTAAAATTAATTATTATAAAATTCATATATACATTAATTTAAAAAATGTCGAAAGAAAAGATCAATATTATATATTAAATATAATCAAATATAATCAAATTTTAATACATTAATTTGCATGTAAGAAATGCGAGAAATATTTGTGGAGAAATCCTTCGAGTGCAAAGGGTTTAAAACTAATAAAACTAAATATTTCTTGTACTACCGCGTTTCGCAGCTGCGTAACATCGTTCAAGTAGAACGAGCTACCTGAAGCTTGCGCCGACGTAATTGACTTAACCGTCGAAGTTCGAAGTCGATACAATTTTCAATTAAAAGCCAATAGCTTCGCCGGACGTCGTAACCAGCACGTTCCTCTCTGCTCGTATCGGCCGTTTAACGCACCTTGCGCTCGCGGGTAATCATCCTATTAAACCAGGAGCGCCCCTCGCGCATCCCCCCGGTATCGTTCTAAAACTCGAGGCACTCCGGTGCAGCGGCGAATTAAGCAACAAAGCGAAGAAACAGGAGAGTGCCGGGGAAAGTGGTATATTAGCTCCTTCCTCGGCCGAAGTTACGGCTCGTTTCCGCCGCGGATGCGTCATACTCGTGGGGGTGACGAATAAGAAGAACGAAACGCGAAGCGCTATTTAATTTGTTTCGTCGAGGGTGCACCGGCGCCCCATTAGCCGGGAATGGGCCCACCGCGATTTATGCGTCGACGAGATTATCTCGAAGATATAGGTGGGTGGCACAGATAACCACCGGAATTTTGGGAAGGGGTCGTTTCCGTATGGAGGACAGATCGAATTTATCACCCATCGACCTAGTTAACTGTTGCGAACAGGGGTGGATCTTGGCGGGCATTCACGAAATGGGGCGATTGTTCCTCGAAAACGTTAAGTAGAAAGTTTCGGGGGTAGAGAATGATTAGTCCGCGCGATAACGAACGTCTTTTATTAAACTTCTTATCGGACCTTCGAATAATCCGAAATACGAATTGATAATTGTCGCAGAAGGCGTTCTCGCGTTCCCGGTTCATCTTTAAGTAAAACCTGTTTTCGTGCGGTGGATAGGGACCGTATAAAAAAAGTTACACTTAGATAATACATCAATTATTTACAAAATATATGAGAAAATGCTAATAAAAATTAATTATCGTATTAATATATTATTATATTTTTCTTATTATTTTATTATTATATTAATCATTATATTTTCACCAAACGAACGGAGCGTCGCGAAGTCCAAATATATCGTCGTCAAGCAAACCACGTAGTCAGAGTTCGTCCACAACATGTACGTGTACATTGATAGGAAACATTAAACTGGTGCCAACGTCGCTGAGATTCATATACCGCATAAAAATGAATCGCACAAAACAAATCGCACAAAAATAAAATCGCATAAAGAAGGACCGCACAAAAACAGGTCTTACTGTAATTATCGCGGCGAACGAGGCACAACCCTGTTTACCAAATTAAACATTCAAATCTTCTCTCCCTTTTCTTTCATTTACCCACTACAATTCCGACTTTCGTCTGGTCCCTCTCGTAAATGCCTTCAATTAAAATTAAACCCGCTCAATTTCACGCAATCAACAAAATCCCCGGGTTTAATTAAAGACACCGTGAACGAGCCACGCTGCGAATTAAAGAATCGGCAAACATCGCGTCTCGATTGAGATGTCCGTCGATGAACAGCACCGAAGGACTCCGGCGATCATTGAACAAGCGCGGCCGTGAGGTTCGGAGGAGGGCTCGTCGAAGGATACGGAACTTTTGTAATTGTTCTATCGATTTCCTCTCCCCGGGCCGGGCCGGGCCGGAAATAAATGTTCCCGCGCCGCGCCGGAGAAACGACGATCGAGCGCACGCAGCTTCCCGAAATTAAACGGTTAGGCGTGCCGCTCCTCTTCCTTGTTCCCATTTAAAGGGAACACAACAATGGAGCCAACGGCGTGAGTGTTTTTTTGAAAATGATTGCACGACTCCTCGAGGCTGAATTGGACCGGCTGGGGGAAGCGTATGGATTGTTATCCTTGTGCCGCGTAATTTCACAGGGGCCGCTGGCAAACGGCGGCGTTTCGATGAGGATTTTAAGAAACAAAAGGGTCAAAATTGCGCGGGTGTTGTTACGCAAATTTCGGTGAACCAAGGGTGTCAAGGAACGAAACGCGATTACGCGGGGGTGTTAACGATACCGTTCTTACTAGGTTATTTTCGAGGTAGAAACGGCGGATGATCCGAGTCAAATTATTTCCTCCGAAAACATGGTGAGACAACACGGTTGTAATACGCTCGGAATCGATGAGCGAATAGCTGATAAACTGCGAAGCCATTACAGAACCGCATCTATTTAACTTTTCGTAACCAGCGTTCGCGTATCTCGCGTGAATCGGGCTGACTGCGCTCGGTAAACAAATCTGCGTTCCGCGAATGAATCATTACAGTTCCGAACGGGTGTTACGTATAAACATTTCATGTTTCCCCGTACGGATTATTAAAAGCTTAATTGAAATCATTTGAATCGTAACAAACGTATCGGCATTAAATAACGTATCGAATAGAGCTTGAAAATCTATTCGAGGCCCCAGACGGAACCGTCTAATCAAGGGGCAGACAGACGAATCACCGGTGCATCACTTTTTACGCGCCACTGGAATCCTATTCCTTCTTTTACGAGCTCTTTAATTACCCACAGGCCGCAACGAATACCGGCATAAAAGGAGCGAGACTCCGCGCTATGTGCCTACCGGGTCTCGTACTCTCATTTGCGTCCGCCGTCAATGCCCGCGCTATCGCTCGGTGCAATAAAAAATAAGCGGATCGATACGCGTTGAAATTCACGGTGATCTCGATATCTCGGCCATTCACGCGGGTATCCTAGCCAGCATCATCCGGCTGTTCAACAACCCGGACGGTTATGGTCCACCCTCATGAACCGGTCGCTGTTCTCATTTTACGCGCTCGTACAACCGCGTCTGTTCCTAAACCTGGCTAACTTCCTCTTCCTCTCTCGCAACCGCGCCCGGGGTGAAGAAGGAAAAAAACGACGGCGGAGGGACGGCGTATCACCTTTACGCTCGTAGGATCGCGAGTTATTTATTTTTATGGGGTTTCTCTCTTTCCTGGGCGCGCGCACGCAGCAGCTTTCTTCCCCGAAAAGTCCTCGAGGATTCGGGTGGCGAGCACCCCGCGCGGTCGAACCAGCAGCGCGGTGATACGGTGAGGAGGGACGCGGGACGGGAGATGAGTTTCCACGCGCCGGGAGACCCTCGCCGGGCGAAGAGAAACCCTGTGCCCGCTTAATGGCGTTACGGGGTTGCCATGGCGACGAAACCCCATAGAAGCTGCGCCAACGACGCCGCCCGTGCCCGCTGGAAAGCCCATTTATTCTGGAAAAACATTATAAAAAGGCACGGGCCATCGCGCGGCCTACGCGCACTTCGCCGCTCGCATCCGCTTCCGATACCCGGCAACGAACCTCTTCCGCGTGGTCACTGAGTCTTCTATTAGAAATTTTTATCGATCTTTAAATATTCAATTTGGGTATTCATATCTCACTGTGTGTAATTCGTGAAACTTCGTCTTATACTCCAGAACTCGAGCACCTACATCATTTGACTTCTAAAAGTAAAATATTCCCTAGAGATTTATCGATTATTTCATATCATGGTTTGAAGTTGTTTTTCTGATGTTACTCTCCCCACTTCCTCTTGTACCATCACTTTTGTTAAGTCTCTTATTAGTAATTTTTGTCAATCTTTAAATATTCGGTTTGGGTATTCATATCTCACTGTGTGTAATTCGTGGAACTTCGTCTTATACTCCAGAACTCGAGCACCATTTGACTTCTAAGAGTAAAAGATTTTCTAGAGGTTTATCGATTATTTCATATCATGGTTTGAAGTTGTTTTTGTGATATTACTCTCTCCACTTCCTCTTGTACCATCACTTTTATTAACTGTTCGGACTGGACGAACAGCGTAAGCTGGTAGGGTTCGTTTTCCGTGGCAGTGACGGGGCAAGCCCCTGTTACAGATTGCCGGGTGAGAAAAGTGGCACGTGAAGCCGGAAATCACCGCGAGAATTTAGCGTAGGGTGTATGAAAAGCCGTTTCTCGTCTTTGGATAAAACGACGCGCCTCCCGCGAAGGGATCGATCTGTTGTGTTATCGTGAATCAGCTCGAGAAGCTATTGGGGTATTTATTTCGCGTTGTCCTTTCAGGTCGCAGCCGACCCGGAAGGGTGGCTTCTCGACTAGCGGACGCTATTTAGGGGCGAAGTGCGTCGAAGGAAAGCGCGTTACACAGCGGAAATATTCTTTGTCATATTCTTTTTTCCTAACACGTGCCCCTATCAAGTGCCCTTAAGAATTTTATTTAGTCAATCTCTTAATACAATTGCACGTTGTAGCCTCTCTCATCGGTGCGACTTACAGCCACCGAGCAGAGATTAATAAAGAGTGCCAGCCCCTGTGTTACAGCGCGGCAGGCAAAAGGGGCCTGAGGGGGCCTGACGCCGTAAAACAGTTCTCTGAAATCTCACAACATGACTACCTCGGCACATATTTTTATTCGTTTATTAATCAGAATTTAACTACTTTCACGATACATNCAGCCCCTGTGTTACAGCGCGGCAGGCAAAAGGGGCCTGAGGGGGCCTGACGCCGTAAAACAGTTCTCTGAAATCTCACAGCATGACTACTTCGGCACATATTTTTATTCGTTTATTAATCAGAATTTAACTACTTTCACGATACATTCGTACATACCTCTACTATAGTACGTTATGGTATCTCTTTCTATGATCTGTTAACGCTCGTGCACAGATTCCTACCGCGTTTTCTTCTGCCGTAAGGTCCTATAAGGCTGGCACTCTTTACGAATCTCTCCTCGGTGCTTGTATGTAATTATCCGACGAGTTATTTAAAGACGCGTCGGTAAGAAGGGTGATCTTCCGAGCAATATAGAATTATTGGAGAGCTTTTAGCTGGGAGAGATGGGACGCGCGTCACAGAGGAGACCGTAAATAGAGAACGACGATCGTGTTACGCGACGCATCGTGACGTCGTAATAATAATAATTTCAAGTAACCCGGTAAGGGTAAGGGAATCGATACGTATGACGCGCGTACGTAATCGAGGAAGCCGATTACGCGGCCTGTTGCGAAACAATAATCCGACGAATAATTGGCCGATAGGTGTTACGGCTGTTCGGTCAATCTCACCCCACGGCGCGCACCGGGCCTCTCGACATAATTCGGAACAGCCGTGTCACGTTACAATCGCGATCGCCCGTCTATTAGTGCCGCGCATCGGCGGCTGTCAACGGTCCGTCCGGCGGCACAATAGATTAAACGAGATACCTACCGACGATGAGTTCGATGAAAGAACGAAAAGCGGCTTTCAATGGTGGGAACGTACCCAACTGACAGGGGGAGTGAAAGCGGGCGTGCATGCTCAGCTTCGCCGTTTCGAGGTCGATTCTTGACATATATTTTACTTACCGGATGAATTGTTCCTCCCGGCGAAGATTTATCGTATAGTTGTAAATTTCATGCGATTTATTGTTCCCCCGGAATACGAGTAAAAAGAGCAACGGGACTCACCGGGATCGGGTTTTGTAATTTAAAGTAGAAGGAATTTTCAAAGGGATCGCTGGTCCGCGAGAGATTTACATGAAAGTGCAATGTTATATTTATGACGGAAGCGGATGTAAAAACTGAATTAAGTAGAAACAAGTAAAAATGTATACGTGCGTTACCATCCTGATTGTGTTGTTAGTAGTAAGGTATGCGTAATGTTCACTACTTGATCGCGGAAGGGATGCCGGGTAAAAGGGGAAGGTAGTATGTAAGTAGAGAGCCAGTAGAAGGAATGATGAGTCGTTAGTCTTGAATCGTAGTATTAAATCGTTAGCCGTTAATCGTTAATCATCACTAGTCGTGATCGAGAGCCGTTGGCACTTAGTATACGAAGGAATCGTCGACCTGTATTGTATTTAGTCAAAGAGGAGGGAGCTGGAATTAAGAGTTGGCCAGAGCGGAAGGAGCTCGAACAGAGGAGTTTGCGTTAAAATCCAAGTTTATTGTATCGTCCTTACATAGAACACAAGTTTAAGTTAGTTTCAAAAAACTGATTACTTTATTTTTACTTTTATTGTTTAATATAAAACGTGAGACGTTAAATATAAAACGTAAGACGAGTACACGATTCCTTTCGTGGTAGAATATCGTGACGCGTCGGTAGATGAACCGTAGATCAGCATCACGGTGGAAAGGAACACCTGAACAACCATCCAGCCAACCAGCGGAACTATCGCGGCCGCGTTGCAAAACAACAGTGGTGCGCAAAATTGTTCAGGGCCAGGCAGGCCGCCGCCGCGGCGCGGCTGCCCGCAAAAACCCTTTGCGGATAACTCGCGCGTCAAAACACCGAGCAATTAACCCTCGAGGGGATTTAAAAGCGTGGGTAGAAGGGGTGAAGCAAAAGGGGGGAGGAGAGGGGGGAGGCCCACGTCCCGGTTCCCGGCTATGTGTCCCGGGGGGGTTTGCCAAGGGTCCCCGCCTCGGTCCGTGTGCTACCGCAAGGGAATTACTTAGGATTACATGAAAATTCTATTATCGTCTTAACGTTTCGCCCCATATAACGTGCGCTCGAAATCGGGCTAATGTCGCGAATCAATCCTAGTTTACTGGCGTTTTTACAATTTTCCGTTCGACGTAAAGTGACCGTGCCTTAAAGTACGTACGGAAACTTTTATGAATTCTGTGACCGGAATAAGAGAGGAAGGGTAGACGCGGGCGGTAAAAATGAATCGCTTTGAGTTTATTCAAACGTGGCGTCGATATAAAGAAAGGTGTTCCTGGAGGGTTCGTATAATTGGCGGTAATAAATTAATAGCGCGGGCATCGTCCGTCGTGCAGACGGGACGTGTGCCCGTTTATCCGGGTTTTGTAAGGGTGCGGTCCAGGGCCGAAGAGAGCGCGGCGAGTGGTCGTCGCACCGGGCCTGGCCACAGCCAATTACCGTTCCCTCATTAATCCGGTTAATTGAGGATCACATGAAAAGTCTGTTATAGCCTTGCGACACGCGTCAGAGATTTTAATTTCGTCGCGGGGGAGACGCGACCGAACAGTTTAATGCAATCAACCGGCGTGACACGCGCGGCCTGTTCGCTCGTCGTTCGCGATGACACGTTGCGCGGTGAACACACCAAGGGAAAACGCGATGCGACGGGAAAAATTTCAACGATCTTTGACACCCGCTATTTTATAACAAACAGTCTTTTATCGCATTTTATCTGTTGGATACTCCAACGACAAAACGCACTTTCTCCGCCTTCTGCGTCGCACGTGCGACGCCCGATACAAAGAATCTACCTAAGACCGCCTAAAACAAATCCTACTCTTTGCCTAGGAACCCCTTGACCAGCATAGTTTTTCCGAGTTCAGACACTTGGTCTCTGGCTCCAGTAAGAACCACTTCGATTATAATTCGTCTTCAGAGTAGTTAATAAACGTGCAGTTACACCAACTCGTAGTACCGTCACATCACTTATTTAGCGCTTATTTGTAGGTTGTATATTTTAGAAGATAAGTTAAGATTGTACATGTAAACTGAACCTTTCTACCCTTATGATTTCATCCTTTTAGTAATCCGTAACCTTCAGCCCTTACTCATAACGAGCCCTACTCCTTTACTTTTCCGCTTTCTCCTAGTTTTCCTTTTTAAACTAGCAAGAACCCCAAGCACTTCTGATCCGCATTTCACATCGAACACATCTAATACAGTAATAAAGTCTACCTAGCCAAGCTCAAGGAGTCACAGTTATTTCCGACCGTTTGGTGTTCTTCAAATTAAAAAATACCTTCTGCCCCTTGGCGGACACACCAGGACGACAAAAGGTTCGGCACGCTTTCAGCCAGTCAACGACATCCACCGACACATCCAACGCCGATTCGTCGTGGTTGGAGCACCCTCTTTCACGAGCAATTATGCGTTCGATGGGAGATGGAGCGGGACGAAGAACGACGGTCGAGAAACGGGGGAAGATGGAAGCGGACAGCGAGCAAGGAAACGTCCGTGGGCGCGACAGAGAAGATGACGATTATTACAGAGTTAATGAGAGAGCAGTAATTGGTTGTGGCAAGCCGGTCACGCGGCTCACCGGCCGCCGACCGTTTCGTCCGGCCGTCCTAGGTACGAGCCTATACGCGTCGGGTTTGAATATTACGGAACAGCAACATGTGCACGAGCCACGGTACACGCGCTCGCCCGTGTATCACGGGGTAATTGTCGGAAAATACGCTGGTTTAGCGACACCTCGGGCAGGTCAGGGACGCGTGTCAGCCGGCGTTTATTAACGGAACCCGATCCCCGATTGCGTAACCTGGCTCCGGTTAATGGGATACGGTTTTATCGATCGATCGTTTTTTAGGTCGCGATAGGATCTCCATATCCCGCGTTATGCCGGCTTTCTTTTCGTCCAATCTTCGTCGAACGGTCGATATTTCCGGGCGAGCTGTTCGGTCACGCGAGAGAAATTGGGAGAGCATGGAAATTTCGGGGTGACGATCGAATGGATGATAAAGAAATCGAGTGTCAGCTCTTATTCATAAATCACTTTTCGGGATTCGTTCGCGGTTCGTCGATGAACACTGTTGTGATCCGTGTTCGTCAGAAAAATAGTGGTGAAACTGGTAATAGTTGGTTAACACTGTTATATTTTCAGTGAACTTGGTACAACGTGTTTAGGGAATTCAAGAAGACGTGTTACGGGTGTTACGAGTCTAGTTTAATATTCTGTTCAAATCTTACAACTTGGCTTACGTAGAGAAGGGGATATCTCAGCCCTGGACAGAGGTCAACTTTGTGACTCAGAGCTGAGTTCGACCTTAGTGACTAAGTGAATCTGAAAATATAGACAAGTATTTTAGTCATCCAACAATACAAAAAAGTTTGTTCCTAGTAGTGATCCATAGGTTTCAGTCTAAAATTACAGCAACAGGATAACTCGTCAGATGGTAGAGCAAACAGTTGGGGACCTGTTCGCAATTGACTCTGAACAATGATCTCGGGTACCCGGCGCGTCGTAACCACAAGCCTAAGGCATAAACGTGCGAAGCTCGTCGTCGGTCCCGTGTTGTGCCGGATGCCAGTCAGGGCCGGTAACACGGGGTTGAATAATTCCGAGATGGCGGCCGATCGAACGAACACGAAGGGATTTTAATTAAGGAAATTAAGCTATTTATTGCGAGCACCCTCGTTTTGCCTCTGCGTTGGCACGAGCCGTCTTGTCGCTGGCACCTTTTTCCCTCCCGCGTCGTGAACAAAGCCGGACCGCACCCTTCTATCGGGGTCCTCTTCCTCTTCTTCCTCGCCTTTTCCGCCTCCTTAACGAGGCTAATTGCTCGGGAACTCTCCGCGAGGAGCGAATCCGACCGCGCGATACAGAAAAGTTTGCCGCGACGCGGACTCGGGGAATAAAAAACAACGATGTAATTTCGCGAGACGATCCTTCGAGTGTTCGTTAAACACTCTAGGAAAAAACGTCGAACCCGTTTGAAATTCGTTTTCGGCTTGTTTGCCGTCCGGTTAATGGCATCGCGACTTTTCGATCGGGAATTAAACCGGGGAGGACACCGTGCGACTTTCGTCGAAGGACACGACCAAATTTATTATGTAACGGCGAAACGGTTTCGTTTGGCCCGTTGATCTTCAGGGAGCGAAACTATTTAACCGTCGAATGAATGGACAAACTCGGCGAAACGAGCGAATTCTATTTTATTAGGGAAGAGAGTTATGAAACACCGAGCTGAGGGAGTTCACGGGGTTAAGAAAGTAGAAGTTGGATCAAACGTAGACCGTCGGACAATTGCAAAAGCTGTAACGAAGTACATTATCGGGGAACTGAATCGAATTCTTCTAAGGAAGTTCCAAGGTATTCCCGAAGTTAAAGTTCAAGGAAAATCCTTTGAGTTACCAAGAAATTTTTCTAGTTATCTTTCCATCATTCTTGTTTTCTCGGCTTCTAAACAGGCACGTTTATCTTTCGTTCAAAGCTTGTATCTTGGTTTACTCAACCGTGCATGCTATTTGCTGCTCGTGGTTTATCACACATTTTGTTATAACGAATGGGGTAGGTTCCATATTTGAATTGATGCTCCGAGGCCACCGTAAAATGTTAAATGAATCAGTTATACGCGTAAAAGCATCGCGCGGGCCACAATAAACCCGTACATTAGGCATTCACGAGGATCTTTTTATGCATGCGTTTACAGTGTCCCGAGAAAACGTTTTTTTAATAGTCGCGCGTGCTGAAATGGAACGCGTGTATCGAAAACGCGCGATGAATGCGCACGTTCCTAACGCTTTACGGCACAAAGCGATACGTGGAAGCGTTTATGCGTACACGCGTCGTGAACGCTTAACCGAATCACTTGAACTCGCGTTTTGTTAGATGTTTTAAATGCCACAAGGCGTTTACGATGGAAACCACTCCGATATTGGAATTTCAAACAATTTTATAAGAATGCACAAAAAGTTTCAACTCCGAGTGTTCTCGAAGAGTCAAGTGGACACGCTGGAATAGATGTCACTTGGCGAACTGAATAAATTGTCAAAGAACCACGTACGAAGCTGCATGTAAAAATACCTACTTTGTTCACGGTACGATGTGTCAACGAACAAATATGACAAAAACGGGATAGCGTTGAGTACAGAGGTAGCTGCAGCCGAGTCACGTCGAAGAATTTTCTTTATCCGAGTATATTGAAATTTTTTAGAGCTATTCGCACGGGATCGTATATACGTGTAACGAGTAACGCGCTCTTTATTGCGGGGCGAAAAGGTCGTATAATAGTCGGCGCGAGGCATGTTTCCTTCATTTATAGGGTGCGTGCAACTTAGAATAGGATATTAGACGAAGAGAGAAGGAAATGCGGAGGGTGCAGCAGACACAGGATGTACTTCGTGTTCGATGATACACGTTCGTCTCCTATCCAAGGAGGATCTTCCTCAAGTATATGCGCCTCGGGGGACCGTAAGGGTTCCTTTTATCGAACAGCCCTGGACGACCCTTAATTTTGTACTAACGCCTTTTCTACTTTGTTCGACCGACTTCTATCTGTCACGCTGGTCTCGCGGGAACTTCGAAAGTAGACGCATCGTACGCGTTCTCCTGGCAAATTTTATTACCAGGCGTTATAGATTACGACGAAATAGATTAAGATATGAGTTCAAGATTTAAGAACGTACTGTTTATCAATCTTAACAAAATAATCATTCTACAGAACTTTTCAATTACCAAACGTATCATTAAAGGATCGTTTTCTATAATCACCATATCATGTTTACCCTGTATCTCATTAACGTCGTCCGCAATTTTATCTTGTATCTAGTTTATTATTGTCTTTTACAAAGTGCTAAACATCTGGAAAGCATATTTATCGCTTCACACCACTAACGCTTTCAAAGGCTCGTTTATTAAGTGGCGTATGACTAACAAAAGGGGGATTAGTTTTCACAACGTCGTCGATCCACTTCATGTTTCAAGAACAACGCAACGATCACGCACATACCACGATCGGGCACGGTGAGTCGCCTGATTTTTATTGGTTATAGCATGGCTGAAACGGGATAGACGTCGAGGAGCTTCGTGCAATATTCGAGCGGGAGGAGAGAGCGGAAAGTTTATCGAAAAGGACGATAAGCAGCGGAGTCTCGACGGCCGGCGGATGGCGTCATCGGTTTTGCCACCGGGGATCGATGCTGAAGTGCTGCGTGAGTGGGTTCTCGCCGGTTGTTTAGACTTCGAAAAACGAGGCTGGTCACGTTCACTGATATCAGACGCGTAGCTGCGTTTTGTATACGGCCACGCACTCTCCTTTCAACGGAAAGGAAAGTTATTGCCCTAACGAACCAGACGAGACCACGTCTGGATCTCATTTTTTTTTCGACGGCTAAACCTATTTACACAAGGGAAAATGGAATTTTGTTCTCCCGTCACGATCTCTTCCCGTTTCATCGAAATCACACGATATTTTATTCGACGTATGAAACGCTGCGCTTCCGCGAATTATCGTTTTAATTAGCTCCGAACCAAGCCATTCATAGAATTACACGAAAACTTCCGAGCAAGATCGAACTTTCTGATTCGATTGTAGACTTTTTAACCATGGTACAGTGTCTGACGCGAATGAAATTTATTCCGAAAGTTCGATATACTTTTTCGTGCCGAAACCCCGTCACTTCTTTTTTTACTCGCGTTACGATTTTCGCCCAACCGGTCGCACTTTCCCTCGCGCGAAAACTTTCCCTATAAATTACGAGTCTCGGCGTGGCCCGCCGGTTCGATATTTAATTTCTTATTTATCACCGCGTTCCCCAAATCCGTTTTTCACCGTGTCTCGCTAATTTCCACGGCCGTCAAAACGTTCTCGCACCTACTGACAGCCGTCCGCGTCTTCCCTTTT
>SHCU01000159.1:214092-231755 GCA_004307685.1 Ceratina australensis | reverse complement strand
ATGAAGTATATTTTAATTTTAATCAACTCTCGAAGAAACATCTTACCTAAATAGTTTTGTCAGCAAAATCTAATAGTAACTGCAGTCTAATCTGAAACTAACTAACCTCGCGTTTCACCACGGCAAACTCTTCGTAATCGGCTAACCTGCAACAATCACCCGGCTTCCTCATTATCATTCACCCTCGCATATGCTTCTCACGCTGAATCCAAATCTCGCATAAATTTCCCTCCCCAAGGAAAGTTATCTTCTCGCTCGAAACAACAGTATTGAAAGTTCGGGCACAGATACAATCTCAAAGCACCGAGTTCCGCCGCGTTCAGATAGGAACTGGCCAGGGGATCCGACTAATTCGGTGATAAGGGGGGTAACGAGGTTCCTGGGAGATTAGCGAATGCTTCGCTGCAACCGGTATCAGCATTGTCAATCCAATTTATGATCAACAAGTTATACATAAAAATTCAAGGTGGAATACGTTGTTAAGATTTCTCAGTTTCACGTGTCAAAACCTCTTTGAATAAACGCATCGATAAAGTGTTTGAAACTTGTTAGTTTGTTGCTGGTGTACGATCAGGAAGCATCGACTTCCGGTATGTCTAGATAGAGGCTGGCCAAGGGATTCTACGCAAATTCGGGTAATACCGCGATACGAGGTTAACGAGGTTCCTGGTTGCTGGCAGATTATCTACCGCCCGTTGGACCCCGGAGGTGTGCAGCGGAGGGGTGGGTTGGCTTGGCAGCCGTTGTTGGCGCGTCGCAGAAAATATCGATCTCTACCCCTGCGTGCCCACGGACGCACGCCACGGCGTTTAACAAGCGCGTTACGTTGGTCCCTTTTGAAAGATCGCACTTCTGACTTCAATGGGCCGTGTAATCGGATTAGGATCCACACTCCGCTCCTGCGAGTCGCGTGTGTTAGCCCTCCGAATCGATTCCATTCGGATAGAACGCACCCTGCACGCATATGTTTGGCCTGCTTATCGACTCTCTGCCCAGTGTTTCAGTACGTGCGCTCTTCAAAAATCGGTTAGCTCGCTCGGAAGTTCCGCTGCCCCATGGTGCACGGATAAGCACGGTGACTGTCGAGGCTTTGGCGCTCGCTGGCTCTTCCTGAGACGCGCGTGAAAATGTTCAACGTCTCGTAGTCGACATAAATGTACAGAGATATATAAAATCGATTACCGATCTATAAGAAAATTAAGATTGATCGAGCTCGAGAATTAGCATGTATAGGAAATTCTAATTGCTCGATAAAATGAGTTTAGTGTGTCTTTCAGATTTTGCGAAACTTTTATAACGTAAGCTTCCAAACTTTTCCATTCTCGCGATCGCGGAAAAAAGAGATTGCTAACCTGCAAATTGACCATACACGCGACTGAGCAAAGAGCTGTTTCAGTTCACCCTAGCAGCGAAAAGGACATAGGCTCCGACGGGGCGAAGGTTAACCCGGGTAACACAATCGATCGACCGCGGAGGCAATGTGTTCGCACCGGTGGCCTTCTCGCGCAACCTCGCTCACTTTCCATTTCTCCGCTCCCGGTGCGACAGGTGTTACCCCAATTCCTGCCCAACGAGAAACGCGTTTCTTCTATACCGTCAACTCTTTCCACGTTCGTTTACCCTCGCAACCAAATAACAGGCACAGTTTTAAACAAGCTCCCGACCGAAGTTCCCGTTTGCTCCACATCGAACTTTTTAATCGATGGCGCATCGGGATCTTCCCCAATCAGTGAATAACGCGTCGCGAGTTAACGGACTCCCGCTTGGGTTATCAGTGCACGAAAACCGGCGAGAAATAAATCTCCTCTACCCCTTTCGAATCGCGGGTTCACGCCAAACTTCTGACTTCCGACCGTGCGTCGCCGAGTGTTTATACTTTTCGGGTACACGGAGAGGAACGAAGCGAGTAAAGAGTACGCGTGAACGTGGGAAAGCGAGAGAGCGACGCGGTAGACAATGGAGCCCTTTTACGGTAAAAAGCAGTTACTGTCTGCGTTTGAAACTTTTCCCCCTTAGAAAAATATCACCTTCCTTCCTGACCCGAGAAGAGGGACCAAATAAATGTAGCCCGTCTGCCTCCGCGTTCCCTCCCTAGAGTACCTCCCACATCGGCGGTTTCCACACTCCTCGCGTGATACGCCGAAAACTCGCCGTTCCTTGAGCAATATCTCGCTGCGACAGTCCGCCTCTCACCCTGGACCGATCACTGGCAACCGCCCGATATCGATTTGTACCACGTATTATTTCTGTATGCCCAGCGAGGCTGCCACGATGAAGACGGCCTCGGTTTTTCGCACCGCGTCGTATTCTTCGCACGTCCGTCCATCGATCGTGTACACCCGCTATGAAGCTTCCCAAGCCGCGATGTTTCGATGAAATTTTCGCGCCACGGCCGTCCGGTTGTTGAAAGCGCCGGACGCGGAATGTCGCGCGCAGAATGAGTTGGATATTGCTCAGGGTGCGGACCTACAGAGAATGTGAATGGAGAAAGAAGAAAGGAGGAAACGCGAGCGGAAGAGTAATTGAGATGGGACGGACAGGTCTCGATGGGACGCGCTATTTTCGGCTGGAATTCTGCTATTTCGGATCAAAACGGGCGAACGAAGAGCGGCTGCCATTGTGCCGAAACTTGTACGACCCTCGAGTCGGCGTATTTACGTGGAATTTCCTTCTCGGTTACGAGAAGAAATTTCACATAAATGAATCTTACCGATGAACGTGTACAGCCTAGAACCCACGGGTTCAGAATAATTGTCTGAAGCTGTACATTATATTTTAACGACGACCTGTAACAACGGGGAAATCGTTATCGTTTGGAAATTTTATCACGAGTAGATTATCCTAAACCGTGAACGACGAGCACTTCTGTAAATTGTAGTATACAATTCCCGAGTAATTAAGAATCCGAATCTCATTCTCTCAAGTCACTCACTTGTTCGCAATCGCACTTCCTCCTAATTACTCTCTTAACCCTGTTTCACCCTCGCGCCTTTTTCTTTATCTCGCTTCTTCACCTCTACGAGCCACCCCCGACCCGCTCTTTCTTTGTCTGTCATTTACTTTTACGCTGCGAGCAATCAGTATTTCGCGCAACATTACGCGCGACGGACCCTTCAGCCTTTCATATCACGCCAGATATCTTTTCCACGTTTTTAAGCTCGTGAAAGGAGGTAAATATGCTCGAAAGCACTCAGCTCTTATTTCCCGTGATAACGTTCGATCAACCACTCGAAAGGTATCGTTCCCTTATTGAATCTACGAGTAAAAGATTCGTCGAGTTTATCGCGCTCGACTTCTCGAAATTCAATGTTTTGTTGAGATTAATATCTTCCCTACGTGTCAAGACGTCATGGCTTAATACCCCGTTTTACGTCGCGCCATCAGCAAAATATAATCTTTTTCGCAGCGGTACGGGGGGCAACCAGTAGGGTGACAGCCACCCCTCGTAAGCTCGTTCTTTCCGCGCGTCATACATGATTGATTACGGCGACTAAATTGATTGCTCATTGCCAGTACATTACACTGATTTTAACAATTTCGTAACAATATATAGAGAGATACAGCGTTGACGCGAACGAATGGAAATTTAATTTAACAACACGACGCCAATTTCATGGTAATAGCTGCTTAATGAACCGTCGGCTAATGATTAATATCAATGTTAACGAAATGTGGGACAGGAAACCGAGCTCCGGCAGAGCACTAATTATTCCTCGCGCAAAACTACTACTCCGATTCGACAAATACCCGTCGACCCATACCCCTGCACCATCTGCTCGCAACAAACTAATCTCTACCCGACACAAAACCACAGGAACCTGGTACAAACACAGCCTGTACATATTCGCTTGTTAGTTAACAACTTTCGCGAATTCTCATAGCGGCTGGCCGTCCCAGGAGTGACCAACCCCCCTCGGGATGTAGATCGCTCGCGTTCGAGGAGATTGAAATGTATTCGTTGTTAGCATCTAAGTAGCTTTGAATCCGGCGTCCTGGATAACGTTTCCAAGTATGTATCCAGGCTGTTGGCCTCGCAGCACGATTTTCGCGGTACGCATGGATTGAGAACGGCGCGCCAGAGGGATGAAACGGACAGAGAGGGTAGGCGACGTGGAACGAGGACGACGGTTGGTCGTGTCTTCGTCCCGCGCCTGCGTCCGTACCCAAGCGCTCATCCCCGTGTCTCTTTTACTTGCTTTCTCTCCCGGGTTCGATCGACCCTTTCTCTCGGATCAGCAGCCGTCGCGACGTCGTCCTTGTTCCAGCTATACGCGAAACCCTTTTGAACGGTGGCGCCCGCCTGGCTGCCTGCCTTCGAGGCGCCAGCAAACCTGGTCCAATACTCGGCGAGCCTCGAGGACAGAGAATGCTGGAGTTCATCATTCATTTTCTAGCTCCTCGCTCGACCTTACCCTCCGTCTCGTTCCTCGCGTTTTTCGCAAATTTTTTGCCCACCGGTAAACCATGAAAATGACCATTCTCTATTCAGGTGACCTCGGGGTCCTCCGGGTTACGAAATTCATTGCTCGGGAAAGATCGATCGCACAGGGAACAGATTTTTTATATCTACGAAGGAGTAATTTATAGTGTACAAGTTTGTCCACGGAGCTTTAACTTATCAAGTAATTTTTGCCCATAATTTGTTTGTACCCGAGGGATGACTGGCTCCGTTTACTACGAACCAAGCGTCTCGCTGATTACCGTGACTATATTCACGGCTGGGAATCGGTGTACACAACGTCGTGATAATGAAAGAATTTTTTAATTTCGTAGATAGCTTTATCCCCGTGTAAAACACTTCGAACTATACGATGAAATTTTCTATCGCGCCTTAATTAAATCTTCCGTACCCTTGCCGTGGGACTTCGTCTGATCCATCGCGTCGCGTTTTACTATCGTCTTTAATCATCGTCGTAGAACGAACTGTTCTTTGTACCGCGGTGGATGTTTCCGGGTAACCGGAACCTAGCTCGTGAAAAGGGAACAACGAAACACATAGCCGGCCGGAGTTGCACGAAATTGTTTAATCTAGCAAATTAACTCGTATCATCGGAACCGTAGAATCCCAGTCTTTCTTGATGGCCCGCCGGGTTTTCTATGGGTGTTTAATTAAATCTCTCCGCCGACTGGTTCACTCGAAACTCCGAGAATTCGAAACACACTATCAAGAGTTCGTAGAATTCCGCGTTGAAGAGTTTCGCTGCGGTGCGTCGAGAGCACGCTTTCGCGCGGACACGTGAGATCTTTTTTCATTCGATTCTTCATCTCTCTGAAGATCGATCTTGGAAATGATTTATATCGCACGCTTCTCTAACCATCCATCCGTTTTCCGTTGCCCGTGCCGTTTCCATTCATTTCCTCGCGAATATCGTGAAATCCTGCCCGCCGGCGTTACACGTTCCCATATAAAAATAGGATTTTTATAACTGACACCTCATACCTACGCTGTCCAAAGATCGTTCGCAAATAAAGTAGACTCCCGTATCTCTCCCTGTCCTTTTCCGCTTTGCATCGCGGAACAAGCGTGAAACAAGGACAGGAGTACTCGAAACGCGGATGAGTTCTGGCATTCTTTTATAAGCTCACGGCGTGTTATGAAACGAGGCTAGATTAAATACCGAATTCGGTAGCTCTCGAGAGGCCAGAACAGCGCATCGCTTGTCTCTCATAAATTTACTTATCCCTTCGCAACCACGAGTCCCTCCTTTTCTATTCATTTTTGTTTATTCCTCTCGCTGGCTGTTTCTCCTCCTTCGTTTTTTTCTTCGTTCGTCCATCGAGGAAGATTTAAGTGTTTAATAACGGACCGCCCTCGCTGGGAAAAGATACTCGAGCATCATTCAGCGTTGCGTCTTCGAAGTTGTCTTCTTTTTTTTCCTTTTCAATTTTCTTTTCTCCTATTCCCGTGTCTGCTCAAGCTCAGCGTCTGCGTAAATTGACGAGCTTCCGCAGGGGACATTTATTAATCGTCGCTGTCCGCGCAAGCAGCAACGATGGGAAATGAAATGAAATGAAATGGACCGGAACGATGGGTAACCAGTAGCGGCGGTGAAAAGAAGAAAACGCGAGGTTCCTAGGAATATTCTATTCCTCGGGAAACTCGTCTGGCAGCGTGTCGGACGGTGGACAAAATACCTCGACCACCTTGTTTATCAAATATGCAATTTTCGTGTGCTCATACGCGACTTCATTCGTCACGCACGCCGGTCCATGATCTTTTCACGAGTTGTTCAAATAGCGACCTAAACGAGAAACGGCAGACTATTTTTTTCCCGACTTCGCGTTTGCAAACCGGAGCCCCCGGTATTTGCACAGTCCCCGAGCGAAAAACCTAAATCGCGCAACGCGCAGCCCTTTGAGCGCGCGCTATCCGAGGATACATTTTCTGTTTGAGTCACATTTTGTAAGGACGCATGAATCCGGCGAGTACGCGGAATTAATATCAAAACATCGCGTGTCGTCCGTTGACGTCGCCCGATTCTTCGAATCGTTAGAGCAAACGGACGAACGTGTCACGGGCGTAGGATTTTAATTAAGAAAACGTTCCCTTGTTTGTCATCAGTTACCATTTGTTTGGCAGTCATGACCGACGAGGGCAGGTCGTGCCGTTACAACGAAAACAAATAGTGCTTGCTTGTATCCATCGCGTCGTCGGCGCGCTAGTCTTCTCGCGAGAAAAACGCGTAAGAAAATTCCTGTCGCGCCGTAATTCATTCGGGCCGGTAAACAGGGCCAATGACAAACGACAAACACCCAACGTGTATACAAGTTTCGCCCTCCTTTTCATTCGTAGCTCGCGGGTCACCGTAGGTCGTGTGGCTTCTCCAGCCGGCAAGACGCGAGAAGAGGGAGAATACGTGAACCGCCAAGGGGTCTCTCGGTTTATTTGGACAGCGATCCACTCGTTGGAAGGGGAGTTAGGTGTGTTTTTCTAAATAAAAGAGAGCACGGCCACTCGAAAACCACCGGTGCCGCGTGCGCTCGCGAGAAACTCCTTTTTTTACGCCTTCGAAGAACATTTCCCGGTCTATTTCCCCTCCTTGGCTATGACGTTCGCGCCTTTCCGGTGGTATATCGCGACGACGGTCAGCAATCGCCGACCAATTTTTCACGAAACGCCGTGAAAATCTCTGACTAGGCTGCAATCTCGGCACAAATCCGATTCAACGCGCGCGCCGGCGAAACGACGTATGCTACGTCATGCGAACTGCCGTTCTCTCTCTCTCTCTCTCTCTCTATGTACACGCAGCATTATCGCGCGTTTCATTAGCGCGGAACAAGCGTTGACAGCGATATTTGCACGGCTTTGAAACGTACACCTGCGCCATTAATCTTGCCCCCGGGATCCTCGAGAATCGTCGCCGTCGACTATGCTGAAAGTGAACCGAAAGCTCCGATGTCGTCGAGTGCCATAAAACGCGGCCTCGGTCCCCCTTAAGAGGGAAAACGACGACGACCACGTCGACGACGGTGTAGCCGTACGTGATAAAGTAGTGAAAACCGAGGCGACCCTTTACAGCGCCCTGTACCGCCCCGCGAGATCGTTTAAATTACTAATTCTTTGGTTACCGCGCGATAAGAGCGTTAATTGCCATCGAAGCGCGGCGAGATAGATAACCGGTTGCCTCGTTACCGTCACGTTTTTCCTGGGCCTGATTCGTCTCCTCATCGGAGCTCGAATCCCGCTCGGTGTCTTCTGCGTGCACTCCGTTTGCCTGATAATACGCGACACCGATTCTGATTAAACAACTTGTTTTCCACGTGCTCGTCGCGATGAACGGTTTCCTCGTTCCAGAAACGATCAAAATAATCGTCCCGTCGTAAAACGCTCGTCGGTATATTCCAGAGTTACGGTAATAATATAATTTTACATCAATTAGCGAGATGGATCGAGTCGGGGAAACTAGCTAGGGCAGTTCCGACGTCCTGTAATTGAGTAATTGGAGAAGCTGTTGAGTGTGAAACCAATTTCTGCATTGTTTGCTGCATTCAAGGTCATTAGTAAATTCTCGAAATTTTTATTCGACGAAAGTAACATCGAAGATCGTGTAAAGTTGCCGAAATATAATATCAATATTTCAAGCATGTCGACTAGGTATTTCTTAATCTTCGATACATTTATTTTAAAGATGTTATGCAAGACAGGAAAAGTGAATGAATGAATTATTTTAAAAATATCATTGAATATTGGCATTGATATTTTAGTTTGACACAAATTAAGTTATCGTTACAATTTTAGCAATATGATAAAACCATTTGCGCTTTATTGTTATTGAGGAATTTAAGAAGGGTCATTTGACCGTGGTAGGTTTAGCGTTAAACGTGCCAAGTGGCGTCAAATGCGCCCTTTTAAAATTCACTATAAAATCGTACACTCATTGCTATTTCTTTCGTTTATTTGAATCACCGTAAATTCTTATGTTATTTGATTATCATTATTCCCTTCAATATTAAGAATTTCTACAAATTAACGTTTATTTCGTAAAGGGTCATTTGTCCATTTATGGTAAAAATAGATATACGTAAAATACCGGTACGTTTAATGTTAAATATAATTGTTTCAGGCAGGATATGATGCTGCGGGCGAAACATTATGAAATTCGTTATTTGAATATCCATCGCATCGGAATAGAAGCATATAGTAGAAGAGCCAGATATGCGTATAAAAATGCAAGGATATATATCGGGAAAGGAAGAGAGGAAAATGCAACGGTAAAGAAGTAGCAGAGATAAAAAAAACATCCGGAGAATCGGTTGATCCCGCGGAGAACCGCGAGATCGTGGCTTTTCCCACTCGGCGCGTTCGCGTTCTACCTGGATACCGTGCCGAGTGACGCACCGGTGGCGCCCGAGCCGGGCCGAGCGTCGCCGAAGGCCGAGCCGAACGCGCTCGAGTCGCTCCCCGCTACAGTCCGAAATCGGCTAGCGTGACGATACGACGTGCGGCAACAGTCGTTTAATGGTAACAGGCTCGATGCCTTCGATCGTACGATTGATCACGATAAAGTAATATCGGTTCGAGAGCCACGGGCGACCCGATTCGTGTGTTGGTGTCAGTGCCGAGAGAGATTTTGTGCGTAAATAGAGGAACGATCTTTCCGGTGAGAGACCTTCGGCGTCGAGTGCGACAAGAAGAAGAAGAGTGTCACGATGTCAGCCCACGAGCATCGCGGGGCTGCCGCCGCCGCCGCCGTTGTCTTCGCATTGTTACCGCTTATAGGTGAGTGCCTGATAAACAGATACTTAGATACAGATTCGTCACGTGTTCGTGCGTTCCCATCTACGCGTTTTTACACTTTGCTCCTGGGAGGAGAAAGAGAGAGCGGGACCGAAGTCGCCGCAACACTCCGGCGTGGCACGCGATCGCTCAGCAGGTGGTTAACCAACGCGCAGTGCCGTGGAATTCAAACCGACATATCCGACGCGATCGTTTGCCCGTCGGAATCGTTGCGAAAATTATCGAGACGCTACGCCGTTCGGTATCCGTCGGTCCCGCCGTCGCGTCGAAGCGCGGCAACTGCGAATTCAAATTCTCGAGCGTCGCGGTGTCGCCGGAACTAATTTCGTGCGGACGCGTAACCGTCGTCGTCAGCATAACATCGTGGATGCATTGTATTCTGTGTCGGTTGCGTGACCATCTACCGTCCGGTGTAAAACATTTTCGGTTGCACCTGCGACGCTACCGGTCACAGATGCTGACAGTGCGCCGCTCCGAAACGGAGTTCATCAACTCGGAATCAATGGCCATGTCAAAATACGCCGCGCGGTATCGATATAAATGAGCGATGCTATCAGCTCTGTAATCTATCGGCCGTTGAGTCACTCGATTCGACACTTGTAGGAATGTACGAGGAAAATCTAATTGATTATCTTGAACGTGTAATGCTAAACCGATAGGTAGTTTCAAACTTGGATTTTATTTTCCTGTTAAACTATTCCGCGAGTGGTATAATATGCTCTACGATTATTGTTCAAAGTTCTAGTAGCTACATTTTTTAGCAGTAGATATTCGGTTTTTAGTACTGCTTCCGCGTTACAAATCTGTCGGCTCGATTTCGAATTGCGTTAGAAGTACAAACAGCAATTAGCGAGTTTCTTCGGATATCCAATCTCAATAGCGTCGGCGTTGGTGAAAATAATGAAGGAAAGGGGCTGTGGCTTAGGTAAAGAGGGCCCGGGCACCTGAGCAAACGATTCTGTTGCACCTGTACCCGGGCGCCTAGAGGGCGACCAAGGGCGCACCTTACAACGGAGTCGACTTTCCTCTTCTAACAATAACCAAGCCTATGAGAGAAGACCCCGGTCTCGGGGCCCTGCTCTTCTCGTCCAAGGGAATCAAGGAAACGTTACCTGAACAAGAGTCAGGCTCCGTTGCTTCTTCTTTGTGTCGGTCCCCGGGCACTTTCCATGAAATTGCACCGTCGGTCTCGCCGACTTATACATACCTGAGGTTGAACGCTCTGGCGCAAATTGCCGTCGGCTAGTTCGATTCGTTCTCCCTTTCGTTTTCGTCCACTTACGATATATCGAAAACAGTTTACCATATGAAGCTACAAAATTCCAATTTTCAGCATTCGATAAGAATATATTTTCAACTCAAGTTTAATATTCTTCTAGTGGTAAAAGTCCAGTCGCAGTTTCGTAAACTCGCAGGTTCATTTCATGAAGGAGAGAGTACATCCGAAGACCTTCGCTCCGTTCTCTGTCATTCGTCTTCGTCTCGACGCCTCCGTCTCTGTCTCGGCGAGCGCTCGGTCCGGTTTCCGTCGAGAGCCGGCTCGGAACCGCGGCTGTTTTTTTACTCATCTTCTTTTTATCCCGTTGTGTCCCTTCGCTCGGTACAAGCGTGCCTCGGTCACCGGTTGTAATTTATAAATGGCCATCCGCGATGCGCAACAAGGACAGCGAAACGGTACCGTTTCAGCAGACCGTTTCACTTTCGAAGCGCGTTCGGATCGGAGCGCAACGCGACGCGCCCGGTTATAGAAATGCGTGCCCGCGAACGTTGCTCGCCGGTTCCGAGAAAGGCGTTAGTTGCGTGTTGCGTTTCCTCTGAAATTTATTTGTCATTGTTCCGGCCCGGCTATGACTTACGCATCTGCATTCTTCTCGCGCGGTCCCCTTGCGGCCACAAAGCGGATCGGTTCCAACCGGAGAAAGTGTCGCAGCGACAATGCTGCGCGGCCGAGCGTGAATAGGAAAGAGGGACGTGTATCGCGCGTGTACAACAGACGCGCGCGTTTCAGGGCAGGAAATCGCTGCGGATTTTGAACATTTTCCATACAAAGCTAAAATAACTTTAAATAACAGGCGAGCTCTCTAGTTCTTATTATTGTAAATATTCAAACGAGTCGCGCGAAGAATACGTGAGCCGTGACGTGTCGCGAGTTCTTTGTCGACGCGCATTAACATAGTTATCTCTCGAGTGATTTACGTTAACGATAACAATAGAAGAATTTATTGAATGCGACACGAGCATAAAGCACTACGTAGGATCAATTTCCTTGGTCCCGAGTTGTCGTACGTATAGGATTTGTTTAAGAGCAAACTCCCAAGCGGTTCTTTGTACACGAATCCCTCCTTTCGCGACGCTAAAAATAAGAATTCGACGGTAAATTGATTTTCGATATTCCACGCGTGAATTCGTAAGACACTTCTATTCAGAACAACCTTTCAAACAGGCTGTCAAAGCCCGGTATAGAACGCTCGTTGCCTTTAAAGCGAGAGGGGCCCCGTATGTATCGCGTGCGCCTCTGCCACGAGATTCACCGCGATTACCTTAAGAGTCGGCCGAGAAAAGGAAGAGGAAGGACGTGAGCGAAGCAATTGAGAATGCGCGTGGAAAAACGCTACGATGGCCGGAAGATAAACGGTTCCCGTGGCTGACCTTTTCTTGTTTCACAATTGTAAAACGGCCGGCATACTACTCGCGTGCAGCGATCATCCTCCTGCGGTATTTTTTCCTCCGACGTGTGTACGTATGTATTCACGTACGTCATGCATAGGAGTCGGTCGCGAGAACGAGAGCCACGCGTTTGTCAGGCTCTCTACCCAGGGTCATCGATCCTGTCCCTTTTTTCTCTCGACCATTTATTTTTTTCGTTGCATTGTTAAGCGGTGACCCATTGCCGTGGTCCACGGATTCCAGGACCCATTAAAGTTCCATTCTCTGGCTGGCTCGCCATTATCGTGCCGCATAAATATAACGAAGCAACCGTTAAACCTTTTAGATGATTCCCAGTTCTCTCGATACGTGTTACCACCATCTAGCTCGTATACACGGTTTATGGATCATGCTCGAAGCGCCAGAAGAAAGTCCATCGCGTGTTAAATTCAAATAGCCAGCCACTGTTTAATAATGTTTATTGGAAGGGGGAGACATTCTGGTTCGGTAGCGGAGAATGCAGCCAGGTTTTGCGCGTGCCTTTAATTCTTCTTTTCAGCGGAAGGAAACGCGGGCAAACACAATAAAGTGGAAACACGAAGAGAATGCGGTGAGAATTGGGAGACGAGTTTAGTACCGTGGCTATTCGCAGCGGGGAAGGAGAATGGCAGAGAGAGAGAGAGAAGTAAAGAAAGCCCTTGATTATGGTTATTACGTGGTCTCGGCGATAAAATATTCTGGAGGAACCGAGGAACTTGCAGTGGCGCGACTTAATGAGTCGTAGTGGTTCCCATTTTTCCTGCCCCTTTTTTTTTAAACTAATATGCCGGACTTCGTCGTAAAAAAGACTGGCTTCCTACGGGCGGAATACCGGAGGCGACGCAGGCAGCAGCCGCCAGCCAGTCTGGGTGGAAGAAAAATGCTGCTCGCTTGGCGTTTCCGTGGCTGATAATTAGCGATTTTTCGGCAGGAAATGAAAAACAAACATAAGGCACTCGCGACTCTTGTTTCAACAACGCTCTCTGGCGAAATAGCCGGGAAATTGAGAGAAGCGATGGAGAGAATACAGAACGGGCGGGCGCGCACGGTTCCCGAGATGGAACAGAAACGATCGTTTGCCTCTCGTTTCATCGCCTCGAAGCAGCGTCGGAATTTCGCTGGAATTCACCGTGCGATGCCACTATTGCCACGTGTGCGTATACCTGATGACCTCAGCCTCTACCGTATTCACGATGAAAATCAACAAAAATAACTCTTATTTTCATTCATCACAAACATCGCTTTGACGTGCTAGGAAAATTACTCGGCCATTATTCCGCGCCTTCAGTCAACAAGACCCGTTTGTTGCTGTGTTGCCCCTTTCTCACGTATTTTCGAATATAATGGTCCAAATGATCGTTCGTGAGCTTCTATTCATGAAATTCCTAACGAAGTAGATTCACGATTCTTCTCTCTGATTTAACAGGCTATTACATCCTTTTGTACGCATAGATGAATCAACAAACTATACGAGTTCGTCAATTTTTTCGATTTTTATTTCAAACTTCACGATGGTCGTTCTTCGTTTGACGTAATTTCATGCGAAATTAATTTGAATGCATTAACAAATTGCAATTACGTTCGAAAAGTCAAATGAATTACTGAAACGCGATACCTCGACAATGCAAAGAGTAAGATCAAACAGAGGAGCCCTGCGGAAAAGACACCGAGCACAAAAGGGTCCGTCGCGAATTCTCCCCCGCGAACAAAGTCGCGAACGATCGTTTCCCTGTCATTAAGCACGGACCACTTAACGAGGAACCCGGCTGATCGACAGGAACACGTTTTTAATTACGATCTCTGATATACATAACCGATATTCAGGCTGGGGCCGCGAGCTTCGTCCAGGAATGTTCAATTCGCGCGTCCTAAACATTAATCAACCGTAGTGGGAATGTCACGGGATAAAACCAGTCGAGGAACGAAGCGCAGGGGCGAGGGATGAAATTGTTGGAAATCGTAGAAAATAATTTTCGCCTGCCGTTGCTCGCCCAGCTTGATCGATCAAACTGTGCGGTTATCGCTATCTTATCGTGAGAAAAACTGCGTAGGTATGAGGTGTGCGTCGCGCAGAGATAATGGTTAATCAGCGACCGTAGCCAGTTAGAATTACGAGCGTGTTCTGCAGTTACATATACGTATTAGGATGAAGGAATGGAGTTACATATATTAGTCCCACGCTCGTACGAGATTATCTTTTTAAAGATTCTCTTCCTTACATGCGTCTTACGTTTACGACGATCCTCCTGGATCGGATTCCGCGCCGTAATCTTCTCGGACGAATTCCTCTCGACGAACGGCCGAGGGTCAACGGATCACTCGGTATTGACGTCTCGAAATCGTCAGGGGAATGGGCAGTAGTAACGTGGCCGCGGAAAATTTTTGGCGCACGTTAACGCGTCGCGAATATGTCGCGTATTGTTATTAATGACGCGGAATATCGAGTGCGGTATCGGAATCGGAACACGCACGTGTTTCAAAATTCGTTATTTTTATTGAAAGCACCGCGTAACCGTTTCTACTGGATTATAGGGGGTCGACGGTTCCATTTGCGAGCGTATCTGCTCGCTATTAGCGGGCAGCTTTGACCGATAGAGATTTGCAACGCGTAAATAACAGTTGCACATCCCCTTTATTAATTTCGAGTATATTACAAGCTTCTGCGATTCGTTCACATTTTACGATATCGTTCGATGTTTTTCGATCTTCGCGAACGTCCTTCGTGAATTTGCACGAGTCTATCGTGTCCCCGACTCGCGTGTAAAGATATCCCCATCGTCTGACCCGGTGTGCGACGCGTCTATCTCGTCCGTTGCGAGACGCCTTTCAGGGATACCACGTACTCTCATCTCCGAACGCGTTACATCATTGTCAGCGAATAACAGAGCGTCAAACCGAGAACCCGTGGCTCGGAGCTTTGTGCGTCAGCACGCGTCTCCATTTGACTCCTCGCGTTTCGAACTATTAAGTTTCTAAACGAAAGTTGAATGCGTCCCTCGAGGGACTTATTCAAAACGGACGTTACGTCGAGAGACCGCCGCGAGAAAGTGTTGCACGTACATAATATCCAGCGCGTCGTAACGTACGCGCGCGTCCGTGAAGATGAATGAACGAATGAATGGGAAAGTCGGTCCCCCGGATAACGTTGCATCCGCGCGGAATCGGTTGCACGCGTTTTGTTCGACACACGATCTCTCTCGGACCGGTCCGTCGTGCCTCGGGGCTTCTTTAACGAGCCAAAGGATTCGGTGACGTCACTAGTAGACCGCCCGTAGGATTAACTAGCTAAATACTTCACGTGAATTAAGCCGACGCCCACCCACAGCTACGCCGCTCCGCGCGAGGGCTCCTTCTCCGTTCAGTTACTTTACTAAAATAACAGCCGGCTGTGTTATTTAATCACGCGCCTTAGGGACTATCTCGGGAGTAAAGGGAATAGTCGCCCCTCTGTTTTCCTCTAAGTTCGTTGGTTTTTTCGAGCGGATAGGGTTAGCACGCGGTTTAGGGTTTGTATGTAATTCCAGTAGCGCGGATGTTAGTTTTTGTAATTCCGCGGCGAGGTAACAGTTAAGGAAAATAAATGGTAACGTCTCCCAGTTGTTTTCCAGCTGGATGAAATACATTTATGCAAACGATTTTTATATTCGCGAATTTAACGATGCGATCCATTTGTTTAATTCTCCGCTGTGCTCTTCGAGCGGCGGCTATTGGCTTAAAAGCAGGGAATTTATTACGGCCGCTAGAGGACCGGGGACAAAGAAAACGATCGTGCAAGAAACAGTCCATTTAGAATAGAGCGCAATTCCATTTTCTCTACTATACGAAATCGTCCTGTCGCACGACAACGGTAAAAATGTGCTCCGAACTTCTTTCACCTCACTTGTTTCCGTCACTTAACAACATCCATCACGGGGACCACGCCGGCGGTTCCGCCACACGGTTCTCCCTCGTAACCAGGAAAAAAATGTGCCCGCGCTTCGAGTAACAATTAACCGGTACACACGGAGAGAGAGAGAGAGAGAGAGAGATCGATACCCCGTCGATTTCGTTCAGCGGGTAGAATTTACCGTGAACCAACGGTGATTAAAAGATCGTAGTTTCCGTGTCTATTGTCGCGTTTTATACCGTCGTAAACGTTGTCCAGGTATCTCGTAAATGTTTTGCTTCTGGAAAAATAAGTCAGGCCACGCAGCACCGTTTTACGATCCTGCGTTTCCCAGCCGGACAAATTACAGCCCGTTCCGGAACGATCCAGACCGTCACTACGATTCTCCTCTTTATATATTTTTTTCTCTTTTCTCTTCTCTTTCCCAGGAGACGTCGTCGTCTCGACGCCTTGGAAGAACGCGGTTTCAGCCCCTACCGCCGGGAAAAATCGTTATCGTAGAAATAGGCTTTAATTAAAATATTCCGACCAGATGACGACTCCTCGCGTCGTCTTCTCCTCCTCCTCCTCCTCCTCCTACTCCGTCTCTTCCTTCTGCTCTTCTTTCCACCGCGTTTGTTCGTAACGCACGGAGTCCGAGGTTCGTTGAACTTCCCGCTCGGGAAAAGTCGCGCAGCGAGAACGATATTACATTTTCCCGAAGTAATTTCGATGCCGGTTGCGCGGACTTCGCTCGTTGACGTCGATGCTCTTCCGTACGGTATAAAGACCTGCGGGGGCAGGATAGTAACCATTAAATTTGATGAATAACGACTGCCGGGAAATATCTTGTGAATATATTTTCTCAGAAAATTAAGTCGTCTGCTCGGGTTGATTAACTCGAATTGAGTGGGCCCGGCATCGGTCGAGTGTCTCACTTTCGAACTCTTTCCCCGCCGATGCTTCAATTCTTGATTGCTTGAAAATCAACCTAGAGAGAAAGAGAGGGGTAGTAATAATAGATGCCGCAGTCTATGTGGTTCGGTTATTAAATTATGATTTCATTCCCATTGCGAAGACATTAATTAATTGGCGACGCTCGAATCGAGAATGGACGTTATAAATATTAATTGCGCCTCGAGGTTTACATTCAACCGTCGAGGTAATTGTCATTGCGATTTTATCACGCTGTTATTTAAACGTATCACGTATTCCGTGACGCTCGGACGCGCGGTACTCTTGTAATTTCCCATGGCACCTACTCGCGACGTTACTCAGCCTGCATTGTCCAGCAAGCAAAAATTCCGATCACAGCCTCGTCGATCACAATAGATCACGCGTCCCGAGAAATTCGAATTCCGAATTCACGCGCTGTGTAGATATATACATATACAGGCGCAAGCGTAGCCGCAAGACGTCTCGGGGTCCGCGCAACAGAGATTCAGCGCATGAGATTCAGGGCCTCTTAATTTGAATGCTCGTCAAAGTGACGTGACTGGATGATGACGCACACCCACACGGATACACGCAAACTCTCTCTCGCTCCCTCCTCGACGCGCATAGTAAAAACGAAAAAGCTTGAAGGGAGGGATGGCTGGGAGAATCGAGACACTCGAAAGAGGGAGAAGAGATAGGGGATAGATAAAAAGGAAAGGAGACCAGGCTGCGTGTTTTGTGAAAACCTGTTTTGGGTTTCTGCCAGCAACCTGCCGCGTGCACCTGTACGAACAAAGAGAGCCACGAGTAGGGAGAGAGGAGCCCCACGTTCGGCTTTTCAACGACCACCTCGGGGCCTTTTCCTCCGCGATAGACGCCGTCCACCCGTTTATACCGGGTGTGTCCCACGGACCGACCGACCGACCGACCCTTCACCGT
>SHCU01000159.1:114868-134583 GCA_004307685.1 Ceratina australensis | reverse complement strand
ATAAATAAAAGAAGAGATGAATTTTTCAAAGCTATTTTTAAGCGTCAAGCAAATGAAGAACACCGATCGGTGTTCATCGTGCATCGAAGAAGCTAATTAATTCTCCTTGTTCAATTAGCTACCATCGAGTTCACTAATTAACTGTGCCCTTCTCATATCCACCCTCTTGGCATTGGCTCGTGATCCACTCAAACGCTCGTCTTACCCGAGAACCGAACATCCTCAACCATTCCATCGACCGTTGCGTACTTGTCATTCACACCTAAGCTCCGGGAGAAATTCATGCACCCTCCGGCGTCGCGCGGCGCAACCGCCGCCGCCTCGGTTGCAACTGGATCTAATGAAATTCCAGACAGGGGCCATTTGCTTAATTGCTATTAATAACGGAACACCTTTCTCCTGGTCAGCGAAGCGTACACGTTCGGATAAGCCGCGCGCGTTAGAAGTTTCGTCGGCTGCTCCGAGCCACCACCCTTTCCTCCGTTTGTATTAGCGAATGTAATTTCGGTTTACGGGGCCGGCCGCAGCAACCCCCTTCGACCACTTCATTATACCCGCCGCGTTATATCGAGCTACTTAATCGCGAGAGTTTGTCGACAAGATTACAACGAACCGATCCCCGGCCGCGCCTTAATCGAGAAACTTTCGGGGGACACTCGAACCTAAAGGGGAATGGACGGCGCGGTGCGGTCCGTCTTTTGCCGTCACGTCGATTCGACGTATCGGTTTCGAATCCAATCTTCCCGTCCGCGATTCCTTTGTCCCCCGAAGAAGGGACGGTATCATCATCCCTTTATACGGCCTCTTCTCCTTTGTCTTCGCGACGGCGATCAATTTAAATACAGCGGAGAACTCGATTATGGGAATGATGCCCGAGTTCCCGCGATTCCGCCCTCCTTTGAACTGTGTGTCAGCAGGTGGATCGAGTCTCGAGGATGTACCTCGGAGGAAATGACGCGCGAAAGAAAGTGGAGGGCGGAATTCTCGAGTATAGTTTGCGCTCGAGAAAAACTCGATTTGGGATTCGCGCCTCTGCGGGCGAGAAGTAACTCGTTCGATTAAATTAGTAACAAGTTTTACATTTGTTAACCCGTTACGCGATCGGAAATAACGAAATTTCGTTTGATACGGAATCCTGTTCAGCGAGCGTGACTGTTCGATTAATTGCGATAGCCAGGGCAATGCGTATCACGATGTATGTATGTCCGTAGGAAAGAAAATAACTGAACCATATTTTGTTTCGCTAACCCGCGTGCCAATTTGTCTCTTCGCGTGCTGGTTCATCAAAACGTATTAAATCCCAATGCTCGCCTATTATTTCCGCTTCGGTGTTGGAAGCTGATCAACAGATACGTATTTTTTTGCCTAGAATTCTTAATTATCGTCAGTTGTCGCCCCCTGAATAAAATAACTTAGTAGCGGGACGAATAAAAAATTTAATAAAGTATACAGGACGAAATCCTGCGCGTGCACGGATAGCGAAACGCAGCGGCAAACAGCAATGCTCCGCGATAAACCTTGTGAAGTTCGAGCGGACTCGTTTCGCGCAACAGTGAGGGGAGACCGAATTTCCAATCACGCCTCGAGTTCAATTTTGGATTTCAAGCTTCTCGCGTTTCTCCCGGGGATCTCGAGTTTCCGTCGCGTGCCCCGGCTCGAAACTTCGCGCGATACACGTCTCGGTCCATTTCCATGCCCGGAACGGATCAAAACTAACAATCGGCAGGAGCGCGGCAATAGGTGCGCGGAAATCGGATCGAGCGGGGAAACTTTCCTCGCGGGCGACGCGCAGGCGGGGGAGAGAAAGTTTCCGTCAAGTAGCTACATCCGAAAATTTCGTAAACCCCCGCGAGACGCCACTCGTTTTTCACCCTTACCCGGCCAATTCGATATCGGAATTTGATCAAATCCTCTCTATCCCGTGCGCGTCCCTCTCGTTCGCCCTGAGCTACCCTCCTCGTTTCTCGGGACCCCTACATCGAATTCTTCCAGCTCGAGTGACATGTCGCCGAGTTTACTTGGTTCCGGCTCCCGCTGAGCTTCGCGCGTACAGTGCGTCGCGCAAGTAACGGCAAGATTGCTAACGTACAATGAGATCCAAAATATTCGACGAATTTTCGTTAAATTTTACGTTTCCAAAGAAATCAACTTCTCGGCCTATCTTTAGTCAGCATCAGTCAAGTTTTATTATCATCGAAATAAAATGTTTCGTACGCGAATACTGAAATTTTTGGAGGTTACTGTACATGCGTATCAGGCTGATAGCGTGGCACGCAGGGTGTTCGGTGCGTGGGCGAAGGTAATAGCGACCTTGCGGAGCTAGGAAAGGGAAGAAGCTGGGATAGGTACACATATAGCGAACGCGTATGCATCTGGGAATAGAGGACCTGTGGAGAGAGAATGTTGGATCCGTAGAATGGCCCCTGGGGTGGCTATGCCAACAAACCCTAACTAACGTAAATAAGATGTCCTACGAGGGCGGATCTCTCTCTGTTTCTTGTCCTTATCATTCCCCGTTTCACTCTTGCCGTCCCTTCGCCTTTTTTCCCGGTCTGTTTTCCCTTTTTTCTGATCCCTGTTCGATTCTCGACGAGCCTTCTCTAACTCCCTGACTAAAGTCGAGCCTGACGAAGCTTCAATTACCGGATTGCGAGAATCTCGAAGGACAATTAGACCGGGTCAAGACTCGCCGGGAACGATGAATTCGCAGGTTTCCGGAGGAGGTTGGATCAATGATTTCGGATTTCTATTATGGATACACAGAGGAGCGAATCGGGCGAATTTGTAAAACGATTATAGGATCATTTCGGCTTTGTGCGCGCGGATTCGATTCGGCGTTGCCCGCTGATACGAGTTTCATATAGCGTCATAATGATCGAGGGAACCGGGATGAGTAGGCGGGTTTGCCAGGAGATCTCCTTCCGATGGCCTGTTGTGATGCAATAGGTGACGCGAAGCCATAAATTATGGCTGAGTTTTTGGAGGGCGGTTGACGTCTATTGTGCCGGAGGAAATATGGCTGCCACCGTCTGATATTAACGGTGTGCCCGATACCTCGCCCCGAAGACAAAGTGGAATGATTAACAACTGTGTACTTTGAACCGTTCGTCAGTTTATACTGTTCGAATTCCACGGCGAAAGATGATCTGTGCGTCGAAGGAGGTCAGCGTAAATCAAATTCCGCGTTGCACAACCGAAGAGCTCTAAAATAAAGAGGATAATAAATATACCGGAAGTTTTAAGTTGAACCGATGCGCGCAACACTCTCGTTTTTTTGTGCAAACGACGAAGGAGTTAACGATAATTGATAGCGTTTAAAACGCGAGGCTCATCAGGCCGATGCCCGTGGAGCTGCGTTCCAGCCGGAAATTTCGTTAAATCACGAGATAATGGAACAACGATAATGGCCATTCCGGAGGTAGCCGACGAGAGAGCGGCTGCCGAGCGATCATTACCACGAGCATCTCATTTATATAATCGAACGTCTGCTCCTCGCCAAGTCATGCCCGAGGGAAGCCCCGTATACTTCTCTCACCCTCTCCCCCTCAGGAAAATATTTCGCTCGTGTCGCCCCGTTTCTCTCTTTTCCCCTTTAACTAACCGATCCGGAAATGATGAATTCGCGAGCCTTATCGCGACTCCCGTTGCTCCGTTGTTTCCCCGGACCCGGGACTCCTCCCAACAAATAAGCTGTCCCGGCCTGAGCCGGGACGTTTCTCGGGGAGTCGCGTAATCCTCGTTACCCGGGGATCCCCCTCCTCGTCGATTGCTGAACTTCTTATCGCGAAATGAAGACAGGCCATGGGACCGAAAATTGGACTTTCCGTTTGAATCGTCTCCTCTCGCGAGCTCCTCCTCGGGCCTGGGACGAATTACGTATCGTCTGATTCACTCGTTAAATAGGCTACTAACCTCCTACGTGTATCCTTCGCCGAGGGGATCGGGTGTGCCGTTGAAAGGGAATAACATAATGAACGGAATAATAGCAGGTTCTCAGTAAATTAGCTTCTTTGATGTTTCATAGCATTATCTCTCTGTGATTCCTCACGGTTCACGGAACGTAAAAAATGTACCGTGATATACTCGTCTCAGAAATGTGCGTGCCGCGAATGTAAATTCTTGTCATCATTTATCCCGATAAACATTTATCAACTTCATCTGCTTCTTCCCTATCGAGCACGCATCCGTCACTATCTCTAAACGTCTATTAAAATTTCGCCTGCAGCTTCTTCCACCCCGTCTCTTACAATCTTTCACGCTGTGCCAACCATTTAAATTGACACGCGACGGAGAGAATCTTATTGTCAGAAAAAGTCCCCTGATATTTCTCTTTCCTGATCCACCCTCCAACAGATTTCACATAAACTGATACCAAGTAACGAGATTGATCTTTTCGTACATGTCGAAAATATTTATACGAGTAACTGCGTGATGCAGAAGGTAATCGCAGAGAACTTTTAATCATTATTATCGAGCACCTTACGCTCGTGATACTATCAATTTAAATAAGTCACTATTATTACAAAACGCGACGGTGAAAGTTTTCTACACGGTAACAAGATTTAAAGTAAAAGTCCCGACGCATCTCGGGGGTCAATTAAAGAAGTTTCGCGACAGGCGCCCGGCGTTTGCCGCGTCCTTGCCCGATTCAGGGACCGGAAATTATATATGCGTAGCCCTGGGTTTCTTCCCTTTAATTTCGTCCGCGGGCGCGTCTCGCGGCGTTGGTCCCTCTTCCATTAAATTAATTGCCGCATCGCAATTTCGCCGACCGGTATATTTTAACGCTGCCACGTCGTGGAACACGGTTGTCCCACGATGGAGCTGTAAACCGAGTACAACTTTTTTTTCCCCTGCATTTCATTTGACACAGTTTCAATTTTCGTAACGTTCCCGTACCGGGCAGCCGGGGGTTACGTCAGTCGCGCTTCACGTCACCGGATGGAGCAGATGTTACCGTGTTTTTTTCAGTGAATCGCCATGCAACAGCGGCAATTGTTATGCGAATCAATTGTTCAAAACAACGGCTGCTTCTCTCCCCTGTCGATCGCAATATATGGATTAATGGGTTTTCAATGGTTCTGCTCTGGTTCAGAGATATATTCTCCAAACGCTGGTAATCAAAGGCGAATGCATTTTTTCACGGATTTAACCCCTCGCACTCGAGGATTTTTTTCTCCAAATATCTATTGAATTTTCCTTTGTAACAATTATTTTATATCGTTATAATTATGATATATTATATGAATTTATTGTTTACTTTTGTGTTCTACAATTTTTAAATTGATATTTGCATAAAATTTATAGTAATCAAATTTAATGTAATCAATGATATATATTTTATTGTATAAAATAAGTGGCGACTGTGAATCGCCTTTCGAGCGCAAAGGGTTAATCGGAGCGCTTCGCCGATCGAGATCGGTCTAACCACCTACGTATAATTTAGACATTAATCAAGTAGCGTTTTATAGAAGTGATTCGGTTCGAATAAACGGTACCAACCGTTGATCCTTGTATGGCGACAAGCCGCGTACACGGTCTCTCGGAACATTTCCTAGTTAGGCCAATTCCGTACTTTCGCTCGTCACGATTAATTAGCTTAATTCTGGTTTCCTGTTGTGCGTACCGAAGCGGCGGGGCACCCGAGCCCCGTGCGTTGCGTGTCACGCCGGCATAACCAGCTGCATTCCGGCGTCATAGTTAACGCGCGTATGTCGTCGTAAAAGCACTCGTGGCATTCGGCCATGTCGTCGCGAGGATGAGCGCCGCCGAGACGTCGATCTGCATTTCCGTGCTGTGCGTCTACGTACTCAGGGCCACGCCGCCGCCCCGCGTCGTAAACCGTCTCGGTAAGAAGTAGTAAAAAACTCTCCTCCTCGATCGTCACACTTGTACAGCTTCGGACAATTATTCTGAACCCACTACTGTTTAGGTGTGAGTTCCCTAGCAGGACAATATTCACAATTAGTAAGATCGGGCTACATAGGCACAGCCTCTGAGCCTTCCTGATTGTATGTAAAATCGGGAAAAACAGAATAAACAAACAAGTAGTAAGAAATCTATTGATTTATGTTTCAAGGCTCCGGTATATGATGATGCTGCCAATGCTTAAGTCTGGAGCATTGGAACATAAACGAATAGATTTCTTACTACTTGTGAATACTGTCTCGCCAGAGGAACTCACACATAAGCAGTAGTGGGTTCAGACTAATTGTCCGAAGCTGTGCAACCGTAGGAAAATTTTAGTCAATCGTAATTATTAGAGTTTGTCTAAAAATTGGGTCTGAATCTGCAGCTGATAATACCTTTACTCGCACGAATTATTGGTCCCTTTGTAGAAACAGTGTAATAAGAACAAAGGACTTGGAAATATTTACTTTTATTTTTCTGTCCCCATTCCCTTCGAAGGAGGAGCGTTGCATAGATGCAAATGTATGTTTAATCGGCTAGCTTTTACAGGCTCTGCGAACACGGTTAATCCAAACGAAGACGTGCGTTTGATTCCTTTTGTAGATTCCTTCTCCCGTCGGAATAAGCGCGCACCGGCGCTGATGTCGTGCCGCGAATAACTCGCATCGTTATGATTAGGGGTTTGCTACACGAGAACCATTTATGACTCACAATGCGTACGGCATATCGCGGCAGTTTACGATACCGTGGAAACGAGTCGTGAGTCAGAGACAATTCCACTCTTACCCTCTGTGCACGTCATCCCCTTTTCTTGTATCACGTTGCTTGTCTCTAGAATTATTGTTTCCCCCGGTGCTCTGTCCGCGTATTTCGTCTTATTCTCGAAATAATAAATTTACCTGCGTACCGTGATGGAAAGTCGAAGACCCTCCGGTACAATATGACGGATACGATGGTCACAGTGTGTCTTTAAAAAACGCATGCTATCAGAATTACGTACTCCGCAACCCCTCATTTCGTGCATTAATATCTCTTCCAAAGGAACGGGACGTCATGCCGCGATATTAAATGCTACTACAGAGGCTTGACGGATGACATTTTTTTCTCGTGTTATATCCAACGTGCACAGAGCGTTCCTGAAAAAAAAAGAAAAAGAGTCGTAAACCACAGACAATTTTTTTTCTTTTCCAACCCCCCCGCGACTGCTCTTTGTGCACCATCGCGTTCCCCTTATCCGCTCTTGTTTGCGCGCATTTTTCTGTGTCAATTTGCACGGGTTTTTACCCGTTCTCGCCCTCTGGGTGATCTCTTTGCTCGAAGACGCCGCAATATGTTTCAACAAATGTTTTATATTCGCAGGCACACGCGGTATTTCCATAAATATGAAAATAAGTCGCGTACACCGGTTGGCCATAGGTACCCATTCTCCCGTCGCTATCAGTGAAGTTAAATTACGAAAGCATATTTACATATTTCCATTTCTATGTCTTTCATCTCTTTGCAAAATCATTTCCTCGAATTGAATTTTCCTCTCTTGACAAACCTGACAACCACGGCATTATTCTATTTTAATCGCATATAACAAAAATGAGATACCGCGGTGTTTGCAGTGTTCCTTATAGAGTTTTCTGCGCAGAGATTATTTCGCCGCGTACGTTAAAATAAACGTAGCGCATGCTAAAGCAGGCGTTAAGAACAGACCCTTAGCACGCAGTTAACCAGATGAATGATAGCGCGTAATTGGCGGCCAGATAAAAGTGGCGATACAGTGAGAGCCAGAAGTTTACGTACAGAATTAGCATACGATTAAGGCTTCACGTATAAATTTTGATGGGGCAATTCTATTTCGAATTCACTTTTGACCCGCTGTGTACGAGAAGAGTGCGTGCGCACGCGAGGCGCCTGACAAAAATCGTTGGCGACTTTCAGGGACAACCGATCGTATCGTAATTACGGAATTACGTGCAATTATGCCAATTAAACACGAGCCACCGCGGCAAGAACACACACACTCTCTCTCTCTCTCCTTCTCGTTCCCCTTGAATGAGCCTTGAAAATCGTTCTCCACCCCAACGGGTCGTGCTAACGATTCTCGTTTCTCGTGTCAGTGTAACAAGCGATCAGCACGACTTTCGTCTTTGCAGCTTACGCGGCCGAGCCATCCCTGGAGATTCTGCCGATGGGAGAGACGCAGACGAAGCCAATCGGATTCAGTATCCTTCTGACGTGCAAACCGAAGGTCGACGACGTCAAGCTGATCGAGGACATGCAATGGCTCGATCCGCAGAATCGTGTGATCGAATCGTTAAAGTGAGTAGATAAACCAAATCCTTTAAAGAGATCTATAGACTTGAGTTCATTTTTGTACGTTGGCTCCCCGCTGCCTGTGTATTCTCGTCTGGTACAAACGTAAAATCGAATCAGTTTTAGTTATTAATAGCGACCGATGTGGACTGGGTGAAAGCTACTTGCAACTGAGATATAAGTTTTTAAAATGTCAACTTTGCAAGCTTCTAATTATGAGATTATTTCTGGTCTTCCTTGTGTATTCTCATGTTACGTTTTAGCTTGGGGAATCGTTAAAGGAGTTTGACGAGCGTAGCTTAAATTAAACAGTGCATAGCTTTACGTAGTATTGCAACTCGATTTCACGTATTCCGTAGAATCCTTTAATAGACTCGTTACTAAATAATCGTATTTTATATATTATGCATTACAAGTAGATACGATTTCGACCAGACATTTTGTACGATTAATTATATCGCATAATCTTTTTATTAGTTATAAACCTCGTCCCACTCGCCTGCTCGAGTAGAATAATGGGAAACGATTTAAAAGTTTTCCATCGTTTGATGCATTGCCGTTTAAAGCGACGCGCTTGATGTTTATTCTATTTCTTTCTGACGGTGAAGTTAAAACAATTCCTCGTCGCGACGAAGATTAAGAACTTTGGCAAACGTTGATCGATGTAACAGAGGGGCCGTCGATTTATTAAATCCTATAGATTCACGCAAACACGGCGGAGTTTTTTTAACGTCATAACTCAGGTCGGTCATGAAACGGGAAGGCAGAAGGAGAAAGGGTGGGGAAAATATCGCGACAGCGCAAACAAACGTTTGTCAAGCCCGGGCGAGAATATACGAGCACGGGAAGTTCACGCTTTTCGAGCTTTTTGAGACAATAACAGAGCCACTTTTAGCGGATAATTGAAACGGGAAATATATGGTCTAATGCGGGTACGGTGTAATCCGCGGTGTACAACACAGACGATGATGTCTCGCGATGGAATTTTATAACGAGCACGTGACAATATTTTTTTCTGCATTTTGTTTCGCAACACCGTAAATCTCGTGGCGACGATCATTTTTTTTTCAAGCAGGATATCATCGCTTTCAGCGCCACGCATTACACCTCGCTTGATTAAATCATTCGTTCTTTTTTTTTCTAAATTTTTTTCGTTACAAGTTACACACGTATAGAGACACGAACGACAACACAGCATTAATGTAATAACTAAAAAATTTCTGTCACTTGTTCTGCACACAGACTCGCCGTCTTACCGATCGAAAGGCGAGTATACAAAACTCCATTTCTGAAGACTGTTACACGTAAAACCCACCCACCCCATAGTAGATAGTAGTTATCGTGCAACCAGTCCCTCTGTTTTGCGATGGTCGTCCCCTAAGTATATATACACACGCATACATATATTGTACAAAGTTACTTTAGAGTTTCCGTTCTCCAAACTTAGAAGACGCCGTCTTTCTTCATTCCGCCCACATTTATTTACAACACGCTTACCACACACGTACACGTTAACCATCGAACGCATCACGCGCGCACACCCTCTCACTACCATTGCCACCACCCACCCTTGCGACTGATTTACGTCTACTACGGCCCCCTCCTGTACGGAGCTCTTAATTGCTGCAGGTCCGCCCGATTGTTCTGCGAAGCTAAGCGTTGCTCATTAAGCTGTTCGGGAAAGTTTTCCGCCTTCCGCGGCTCGAACCGACTTCCCGGTTGTTGTACGTATTTGAACGTTTAAACCGTAGCCCGGCCTGCCGTTCGCCGAAGTGGTACCTCGGCTGCCGCTGAAGCGAGAAAATTCTAAACTAAAGCGTTTAACGACGCTCATCCCTGCCTGTTATTCGATGGCAACAACAGGCTACCTGAGCAATTAAATCCGTCATCGTATGATAGGATCAGTGCTGAAGCTCGCAGCGTGATCAGAGTTAATTCCGTTTCTATCTGTTTAAAAAACATTGATATAAATTTCGAACGGCTGATTAACCCTCTATGGGCCAGTGTAACTTTCAGGTCACATATTAATTTATCATTATTTTACCAGTTTTTATACACAGAGATGCAAACATTACAGCCCGTCGTTACCTGAAAGTCACATCGTGAATATATTGTTTATAATAAATTTTTATAATACAATAATATAATTTTTAATTTATTATATTGATATAATTATGATATAATTGTTATAATAAAATTGTTTAAACGGAACAATTTTTTTTCATCTGCATATCTAAGTCTATAATTGCTGATTTTCCGTTCCCTTAATTTCTCGCGATTCAAAAGAAAAATTCGGCCCATAGAGGATTAAAACAGAGACGGTTTGCGAGCGAGCTCTAAACGCGGACAGCACTGCTTCGGATCAGGCACCCAGTCATTTTCTAACCCCACCGCCCTACCCAGTTGAGCATACTCGTTCATCATCTGTTACGTGTCTCCCGATGTGTTAGCATGCGCCGCGGCGTATCGAGGCTCCTCGATCCTCGGCCCGGCTAAATAATGTATCGCGGCGCGCGTCTTGCAAATATTGAACGGAGAACGCGATCAAACACAATTGAACGAGCGTTAACCTCGGTAACTGATTCGTCGGTTCTCGCGTGTTTGCCCGATTACGCGTATCCCGCCCGATTTGCATAATTATGTCCGCTCTCGTCGCGGCGTGTAATGGCCGATAAATTCAGCGGGACGCGCGTGTAACCCCGTCCCCCGGTCCGCTGGAACCGTTTCATTAATTGTACTTAACGGCTCCGTGTTCCCGATTAGCTAAGTGAGAAGAAAGGGTATTATTGCATAATCGCCGGGCTAACGCCGCTATCTCGTGCATCGCCACGTAACGTTCGGCCACGGAAGCGTTCTCTCCGCTTTTCTCTCTCTCTATTTTTTTTTTTTTTTCTGGATCTCCTTTCGTCGGTTACCTGATTCGACTCGCTCTTTGTCGGCCGTATCAACGCCGATTGTTCGCCCAACGTTCTCCTTTTGGTTAATTGTACTCGTGGGAAGAAGTTTGAAGTTGAGCCGTCGAGAGCGTGGCTGACTGTTACGGGCTAATACTACTTGCGGTCCAGGTGACGTTCCACGGTTATTTCTTTGCCCGGAAGAACGAACCCGTGAGACTCGTTTCTACCACGTAATAAAGATATTTTTTATTCAACTATTAGGATGTCCCATAAGTTTCTTTCTAATTTTTGAAACGAAATTAATATACGGTCCGAAAGAAACTTCTGGTATATTTCAATACATGCATTCGCTATTTCTTTTGTTGCTTTACACACCTGTCTAATCCAATTGTTTGAAATTAATTAATATCAATGCATTTTTGAGTTTTTGAAATGGAAATGTCAGGAGGCTCTATATTCACCTTTCGTCGTCGTCAGAAATCTACGGAGGCACCTCGTTACGTTCGTGATAAAAGGTGAACTAGAGCAGATATTGAAAATTCATTCTTTTTATCACCTGAAACTACCACCTAAAAAACCTAAAAATTGATTAAAATCAATTAACCTCAAACAGTTGAAAACGATATGCGGGTAAAACAACAAAAGAAATTGCGATTACACGTATTGGATTATCGCATAAGTTTCTTCCGGACCGTATATTAATTTCGTTTCAAAAATTGGGAAGAAACTTACAGGGCAACCTAATAATTGCTCTCAGATTGTTACGTTATCTAAAAACGTTTTAAGGCCAGAGTAGATTAATTGAATCGAGCGGCTGCAAATCGGCTCGCGTTCAACACTCCATACGATCTGCAGCCGAGTTAACCGCAACGGCCAACAAAGAACCGGAAACGATAAACAACTTCATTGGCTCGCGTGAGTAATACCGCAACCCGCGAGCCGGCAATCGGCTCGCAACCACGGGTTAATCGCACCTGGGCCCGGCGATCGATTCCCCCCGACGATCAACTACACTTTTTTTCGTCCCCTTTTTTTCATCCCGGAATCAGGATCGGTGATCTCGATAACCACCGCGCGCTCGCGTTACCTAATCGGAAAGGGTTCATTAAAGCCGGGTATCTCTGCTGCTGACGCGGCCCGTTCGGAAATCGTATCGAAACTATTCATTACGACACGATTCAGCGCGTGTACGTATAGCTCTCTCCTCTGTATGCGCCGCGCGCGAGCAAAGCCCCGGGACCTTATCTCCATTTCCCCCCGGCGCCCGTGCCACCAAACTCTGTCATGCGGTGTTGTTAAATTGTGTGAATTCACGTGAATGCGTCTCGTTTGTACCAGTTTCCTCGGGCCGTACACGACACGAAAACGACCAAATTGCCGGTTGTCCGCCGCGTCGCGCCGGCTTAGAGATCCAGGTAGACAAACCAGCTCTCTCGCTCTCTCGCGAAGGAGACATAGGAGAAAGGGAGGTCTTTGGCTCGATCAGGGTCTTACGTATCGAATTAAGGTCGATCGATTAGCGAAACGGCCCCGATCCCACGGCATCGATCCCGAAATCGACGCGTTCACCGTGTGTTCACCTCCTCTGTATACAACCACGCCTCGCAACGATATATATACATCTCACCGATATCGGCTCGGTGTTTCGCGTTCGAATACGGATTAGATGTTTTGCCAGAGATTTATGCGCCAGCGAGATATTACTCCCAGCGACGACAAACGTTGCGTCCATAGTTACGTTTATAGTCACGTTAATTGCCCTTAGTTCGCTTCGCGTAGTGTAGCGATAGAATTTGGGAAGATGAACGCGTATCAGGTAGATAGTGCCCGTTAGTTTATCCGCGAAACACTGAGCCGGTCACCATTGTCCGAGAAATCATCTGAACATTTCACCTAACGCCGTCATCATCGTCATCGTTACATAGAATGTCATCAGTATTGGAATGGTTATGTGACACGAGAAACGTGCAGACGTTATAACAGGGATTTTCGATTTATTGCGTGTAGCACGGGCCCGGGACACACGAAGCCGCCGATGTACACCGAGCTGCACCAGGACAAGAGCTTGTCTCTGTTCTTCAACTCGCTGGAGGAAGAACAGGCCGGAAAGTACACCTGCAAGGCCACTTACGCGAATTCGATTTCCCTCGAGAAATCTGTGATGATCGACACGATAGGTGAGCAATCCGGGAACTATTATTTTTCGATTATTATTTATAACACCGCCGCTCTCGGATATTTCGATCATGAGATCGCGTGATCGCTTTATAAAAATTCATTTTGATGAAATGTACGAGCTTGGTTCCGGTAATGAAAAGATCAGAGAACGCAACGAGATTAATTACTGTGTTCCACAGTCGCGATCACTTGGGAAAATGCGCCGACCAATCAATTCCCCATCCTCGGCGAGGACTTCGCTATTCAGTGCAAAGTACGCGCCAGGCCTTCGCCCTCGGTCGACTGGCTGTTCAACGGTGAATTAATTAAGACGAACGACCGCTACATCATAGACACGCACGCCCTGAAGATTAAGAATGTTCAAGAATCCGACGACGGTATCTACATCTGCCGTGCTTCCGTGTTGACCACCGGCGAGCTCAAGGAACGAGCCATTCGTGTTGAGGTTCGTATCGATTACTACGCGAGATCTGTTATCAATCACGACCTTCGTCCGTATCTATAATTCACCGTTAGAATCGTATTAGATCTACATAAATTTTAAGCACGAGAAAACATGCAGAATCTACTAAATTGCACAACTATAATTAGTAAACAGAACGTTGAACGAAAAATGAAACTCGGCGGGAAAGCAAATATCCCTCCGAGTCTCTCTCGTGGATCCGTTACCCCTCGGTTTGTACACCGGCCACCGTATACACACACCCTCGACTATCCCGAGCGGGGTTTGCGTCAATTATTCCCGATCCCTAGCCATAATGCTGCCGCAGGTATCACGGAACAGGTTTGCGTTTCATTTAATACAGGTTCACATACGCCCGACGGTGGAGGAGATCTCCGAGCCGGTCAACATCATCGAGGGCGAGGGGGCAGTTATAACGTGCAAGGCTCACGGTAAACCGCCGCCGAAGATCACCTGGGTAAAGACGCTGACTCATCAGGATTTGTCGACCGCCGATCGATTCGAGGTGAACCCGAACACGGGTGTGTTGACGATCAAGAACGTGAACAGGGAGGACGCCGGGGAGTATCAGTGCACCGCGACGAACGACGCCGGGACGGCCAACACGAACATAATGGTGAACGTGATAGTGAAACCGAAAATCATGGAATTGCTGAACGCGACCGTGGTACAAGGCGGTCAGGCGAGTCTCGCGTGTAAGGCGTTCGGCAGACCTCCGCCGAAAGTCACCTTCCGAAAGCTCACTTCCGATAAGCCGTACACGATCGCGGGCCAAATCGACGACGACAGGATTATCGTGTCGAACAAACCGAACGATAACAACGGCGAAACGATCGGAACTTTGACGATAGACGATGTTCTCAGAAAGGACGACGGGCTTTACGAGTGTATCGCCTCGAACACGGGCGGCGACGCTCGTAAAAACGGGCATTTGGCGGTGGAATTCCCGCCGTCGTTCGAGTTGATGCCGAATAAAACGGTTTGGTCGTGGGATCAGAGGCCGGTGAACATCAGCTGCATCGCCGAGAGCATACCGAACGCGACCATACACTGGACGTCGCACGGCGACAGGAAGATCGACAACGACGAATGGATCAAGCAGATCGGTAACGGCCCGTTCTCCACGCTGTTGGTCCACCCGCTGGATAGGCGGTATTACACGACTTATAAATGCATCGCGTCGAACAAGCACGGCACGAGCGAGCACCTCATCGAACTGAGGGAGGCGACGAAACCGGGCGAAGTGATGCAAGCGAAGATGGAAGAGATCACAGCGACCACGATCAGGTTCAGCTTGATACCGCCGGCCACGGACCCCGAGTTACCGGTACAATTGATCATGGTACAGTACAAGGAAGATAAAGATACCTGGTCGCAGGCTAGGAACAAGACGTGGTCTATCAGTAAGTTTTATAAGTTTTATCAGCTATTTTCTGAAGCTAATTCGTTGTATCGAAAACTTATTCAACGGATCTTGATAAATTAGGAAAATAATTTGATCTCGTCTTTAGATTCCGCGTACTGGCTGGAAAATCTGAAGCCGCAAACGGGGTACGAGTTCCGATTCGCAGCCATGAATAAGGTCGGCATGGGCAACTGGGGCGCTAATCATCGAGAGATCACGCCCGGAAGGACGCAGCCGAACGAGCCGAAGATATTAATGTCGCCGACTACGGACGAGTACGATCTCTCGATGTTCAGCAATCAATACGAATTGCCTTGGTTGGCGCCGGCGGACAACGGCGAGCCGATCGACATGTACCAGATCAAGTACTGTCAAATAAAACGCGTCTCGGACGATTGGGAGGTCCTCGAGGATACTTGTCGGACGGTCGAAGTGAAGACTCAGGGAAGGTTGAGGTACTGGCTGAAGAACCTAATCTCGGACACGTTCTACAAAGTGGAGCTGAGGGCGCACAACGCGATGGGTTACAGTAAGCCGGGTACCGCGAAGTTTAAGACGGCCAGGGGTAAGTTCTCACCGATTCTTTTTCTCACCTCTCTCTTCTCTTCCGTCTATTTTTATTTTATTTCTCTTACACATTTTTATGACCGTACTCATCGAAACGTGGACGTTTTCGTTCGCCGTTTCTTCATCTCACGACGTTTTTTCGTCGGTCATTCGATTAGTGCCCTTTTTATCAAGTCGTAATTTCTCTTTGAAATTATTACATTATATTTATATGTGCACGAGGCTATATTGCACCGATTGATATGTCTGTTCTCTATTTTTTTTTATTTTTTTTTTAACCCCGACGAGAGAGACAGTTTACAACTATTACTTCGCCTCTGTTTTTTTGTTCACTCAAGGAGGAGGGAAAAGGGTCATTGAGGTATATCGACGCGTGCTATTCGCGTCTCGCGATTTTTTCTGATACCGAGAGATGTTTGTGCGTAGAAACTTTTTTTTTTAATCGAAAGTGGATAAAGGAGTCCTCAGTCCCCTTGACCCTTGTAGAAAAGCGACTTTTAGATGAATTGAACTCGGTAGCCGTACGATGTTACTGACATCTTAGGTATATGTATTCTCATTAGATATTCTCCCTCCCCCATTCTAACAAAACATGTTCAAGACACAACAAACGATCCTTCTACAAGTCACTTTTTGTCATTATTAGAATCTACGGGCCAGAATGTGGACTACAATATAGATTCCGCTGGAGATACTCGCAAGCTCGCCGTGACCGCCATTGCCACAGCAATAATCCTATTCGTAGCAGTCTAAAACACACACAGAAAAATGCAAATAAAAAAAAAATAAAAATCCATCGTCAGGAACGGTCGCTGTTCACGCTCTGATCTTTCCGTTTCTATATACGTAGTTGTACACGGTTCAGAAAGTGGTACCATGCGAATCACGAGAAAGTACTATGCATATATATATGTTAACGTACATGTACCACGCGTGAAGAGTACAACCCCAGGGACACAGAAACACGATGGACAGAAAGAGAGAAGCGTAAAAATGTGAACGGGACACTATAAGTTTTCCTGTTCGCCGAGTTTCCACTTTTATCGAGAAAAAAAAAGAAATAAAATTACAAACGGGCGACGGGTTTTCGTGTTTCGAGCGTGTAACGTTCACAAATATCGACGAGCACTCAAATCGTTTACCAACACTGTACACACATTACATACACACACACACACACACACGATACCACCCACCCACCGTGCATACACATTTGAGTGACGGTTACTCTAAAGTGTGTCGCTTTAAACCGGTGAACAACATTCCGTGATAGAAACGTTTTTTAAGAGATAAGCGAGTGGATTTAATAAGAAAGAGGAGAGACCGCGATTAGCCGTAATTTCCGCGGAATACATTCGGTCCAGTTTTTTAGGGAAAATATATTTGTATTCATGCTATGGCTTGGTGATTCTCCTTTAAGAACTCGCATTTGACAGATGATTGATATACGACAGATAATTCTTCTATTAGCCAACACTGACGAAGCAACGAATTTTTAAAATACGATGATAGCGATTGACTGAAAATCTCGAGAGGTAAAATTAGAGTGCTTGGAAGTTCGAGGAATTGTTCATTGATACGAGTCTCCATCGATGAGAAGAAAAAACGAACAATTAAAATCGGATGATTGTCCCGCGTTCTATTAATTACAATATATTTAAATAACGTAGCTAGCGAGTTGGTCGGGAGTATTCCTTTGTTTCTCGCCAGAGTACAAATATTTTTGGATGGTAATTTTTTCGCAGTTCTTGCGGTATGATTTGCAACGAATAAAACGCTAATAAACGAACGGAGAACAACGAATAACAATTTAGAGGAGAAGATCTCCTTGTCGTTACCGCGTATCCGAAGGAAATACACACACGTACACAGACATATACATAACGCGTCCGTCGAAAGAAATTCCGATCGTGTGCGACGGGAATCGTCCGCGAAAAATCCGTTTTCGTCCGAGCTGAACCACCACCGTTCCGCATAGCCCGCCTGCGGCTACGCTTTTTCTACTCGTCGTTTTTTATATAACCAACTTTTCACTCATCCCGTGGTGAATAGTTAGTCACGCGGATTACATGTTTAGAGCCAAAGAATATTGTGCACTTGCAAACTACTTAAAACACAATTCTTGAAAACGACTCGCGAGAACACGTAACCGAACGATGCGTGATCCTTCGTGATCAGTTAAGAAACGAACAAATAAGTCGATGAACAAACGAGACCCGAGAGCATCCGCACGAAACCGGAGGAAGCACCTGTTCTTTAACCAATTACATGCGAATTTTCGCCTTGAGAAATTAGTTTTATTAGCTGGGTATCATTTTCAGCTGGATGCATACACGATTTTTTCTCTCCTCTTGTGTATGATTAATAACGTTCTGTTTGAATTATTTTCATTGTTTCTCTCTGGGAGGATTTTGATTAACTATTTTGCCGAATCATCGGATTTAGTCCTGCTTGATTAGCTCTTGGACCATACGTGTTTAGTGCGCATGATGTGTGTTATGATTACGATTATTATTATTATTATTATTAATATTATTATCGTTACTTTAACCATTGCTATTAGCATTACAATTATTATTATTATTATTATTATTATTATTATTATTATTATTATTATTATTATTATTATTATTATTATTATTATTATTATTATTATTATTATTATTATTACTAGTATTATTAGTATTATTCTATTATTCACTGCGTACATAGCTGCTACAATTTATTATAAATTAATACTATTATCACTATACGATATTATTAATAACACTTAGTTTATTACCGTCATCAACCGTCGTGAAATCATGATTAACGAACGTCGCGACGATCGCATTCGATCGATTGTATTTCGGCTCGAGCAAGAAGCTCGACACGACAAATATGCAAAAAAGAGAAAGGGAAAAAAGCGAAGGAAGAAAAAGTGGTGCTCCGTAGGAGACACACACCAGGGTATCGAGGTACACAGAAAACTCTGTCGCGTCTGACATACAAATGGCCCCTTACTGCTCAATGAGGGTATCGATCGCGAGTCATCGTTCAACTCGAACGCGACAAGGTCGTCGAACCTCGATCCCTGAACGCTCGCTTGCCTGAGTTCTTAGATGCTAAGGCGAGGTCCCACATGGCGGACGGTATATCCCGTTGATCATCCGTCATTTAAAACTCTGGAAAGTACCAGATTTCAATTTTTTTTCCCGCACGTAGAACTTAGGTCGCTGACAGTACAATTTATCGCCAAGTAGAACCTCGCCGTTAGATGTTAGACGATCGCATGGCATGCGCTTGTGTCGTTTCAGATATGAATATATATATATATATATTTTTTCTATTTGATTTTTCTTACCTAATTTTGTTGATTCTTTTACTCTTTATTTTCACCGGTTCTGTTCGTTTCGTTTTAAGTTAGCGCCGCTCGCCTATGTTTTTTCGTTTGGCGACACTCTCATTCCGAACACACCACGTACCTTCTTGTACTATCGTATCGAGGGATTCCACGTGACCAGCGATTGTGTATGTAAAACCTATACGAGTGTGCTTAGGTGTAAGTAAGGTGAATTGTAAGACCTGGGTTCGATGAACGCTCGAAAACCGACGTGTGCGTCACTGTCCAACCGAACGAATCGCATGCACAAATTCTTTTGTACTCGAATCGATCAAAGCGCAAAATTCAAATGCATTTTATCATCGAATCTCTTTTGCATTATGATCATTTTGATTATACAGAACGAATCCGAGTAGTATCTTCAGTTTTAACGGCTCATATGTATGCACATGTCCCACAGTTTGATACGTATATAGAGGAGAGCTGTTCAAAATTTCCATGCATCCTCAAGTAACGCGATTGGAATTTTCTCCACTGAGAATTCTTAGATGGAGCAGCAACGAGATACGTGACTTCGCGCGTTGTTTCGGAATCCATTGAGGATGATAACGAGCACACCTTATCGGGACCTGTCGCGTTTCTATGAATAGAGTATACGGTCGCGCGTCG
>SHCU01000159.1:99846-114579 GCA_004307685.1 Ceratina australensis | reverse complement strand
GGATGATAACGAGCACACCTTATCGGGACCTGTCGCGTTTCTATGAATAGAGTATACGGTCGCGCGTCGCCGCAGAGAACGTCATCCTAAGGATGAACGAACGAATGTCGCGTGCCGAGCGTTCGTCCGAACTTCACGCGTTTAGATTCATGTAAACGAATCGTGCGCGGCAATATACTATTTCACGCGCACACCCGGCTCGCTCACGGAGGATAAAGACGCGCTGAGCGGTCGGTACAAGCTCGACCGTCGCGTTTACTTTTATTTTTCCTCTCTCGTTTATGATCGATGAATCCGAGCTGGCTTGAGAATCTCGAGTGCCGGGACGAACATTATATAGAGTGTACATTACTTTGTATTATATGCGAGTGAATGGATGAGGAATCTAAGAGAATCGAAAGGGTCGTAAGAAGAAACACTGTGGTTCCGAGGAGAAGCGGACCTTTCATTTATTATTTCGCCAAACTGGTACCCTGGAATAAACGTTCATACGAATAAACGACAAAGAAAATCACTGAAATTGCTTTCGACTTCAGACGAACCTTCGATCAGATAACAATAACAATTTTCCCTACCCTCACCGCCATTCCCGAATTACCTCTCTCGCAACTTGTCAACAGATCACTTCCGATTCTCTGCATCGTTGAACGCACGTAATTCTTCGACTTCTCATCGATTACACGACAGGACGATGTTCCGAATTGCATTCAGACGCGGTGTGAAACCCGAATTTCGCGCGACGCCAGCAAATTCCGAGCACAGCTTATATTCGACTCCGCGTGCTGCTCCTAAAACCCGGAGCGAAGAAACAGTAGTTAATGAACTGCCGATCCCACTCCGGCCTAGGCCCTCGAGGAGAGACCTCTTCTATCCCGGAACCACGGGAAAGGGTGTCGATTAGCTCGCGATTCTGCCGCCTCGAATTTTAACCGTCGCGACTGTCTCCAGCGCGGAGTTTCCGGTGTGACGCGAGAGGCAGCCGCGCGTGTCGACTGAATTCGTGTTCGGAAGACAGTGTTTTCTTCGCCTCGAGGCTGCTGCCTTTGAGCAGAGAGATCGCGGGCGAAAAGCATGCTCGTCGACGCGTGAAGCGCTTCGCGCCGACGAGACAATGGAGTCACGGCAGTGAAAGAGAGGAGGGTAGGAGGAATCGGGAGGAAACGAGCGGGAAAATCGTTTTCTGCGTTTCGAGTCTCCAGCCGAAAATCCCTTGTCTTTTCCCCCCCGTCGAATCGATATATGAGGCTCGTTGAACGAGTGCCAAGCCGGAATGAGGGAGGAAGGCGGGGAGGCGTAGAGAAGGACAGTCCTCTTAATTTGTAGCACGGCGGAACGTCCGCGAGGCTCCATTAGAATGGGATTCGATTCAACCGTGTCCTAATGTAATTTTGTCGAAGTTAAATCGCTTTGCGGAGGCAGCAGACACGGCGAAGAGAGACAGAGAACGAAAGTGGAAACGGTCGAGATTGGTTCGTGAAAGAGTAGATCTCCCTTTTTCCCGGTATGTTCGCGAAACGTTTCACGAGAATTGCTTGCTTCGGTTCCCAGGAATACGACGGGACACCATGGTCCGTGCTCGATGCCCGAGGTACAGACGAAGCGCGCGAGCCCGATCGAGCGGGGGAACTCTTCTTCGCGGATCCACTGAATCCGCGTATAAATCGGAGAGGCCTCTGGCTATGTAAACGGCACCGTCGGAAAATAATTCTCGAGCTCGACAACGACTGGTTCCCGGAAATAAAAGAACGCGCGCGAAATTACTTTGACGGCTCCGTACCGGTTGCCCGTGTCCCTTTGATCCGGCCGATTAAACGATTCACGACCGAGATTAATTCATTTGTATACACGAGTTTCGTACACGATAGGGGAGAGAAGCTCGCAGAAGACAATGTTTATTCAACTTCGGCCCGCGTCAAACGGTTGCCTCGGCTTGGCCCGCTCCTCGCCCGGGGCGCGTCGAGCCGAGGGAACTCGCGGCAGAATGGAAAGCAGATTTCGGGATTAATCGGTGGAACTTGGGTATATAATGGCCCGACGGTAACGCAATTAAAACTCAAGGGCCGCGCGCACTGCCCCCGTGGCCAGAATTCGTGACAGATAAGAAACTCTGTATTCCGTTGTACTCCGCCTCGCCCGATCCACTTCGCCGTCGTGCCCTACCTCCCCGAGCTTTCGCAATTTTGCAACTTACAATTAGAGTAAGCCGCGAGACTGCTTCGGCCGGGAAGATCGGGAACCGGCGACCAACGAGATAATTTCGACGAGAGAATGCAAATGGGTCTTTCTGGCGGAGAAGCGAGGCGGGGCCCCCGTGTTGCTACCGCTCCCGCTTTCGTACGAAGAAACTACAGCGTCTGCTGGCGAAAGTGTTGGCACAAAGGGCCGTTACCGCTGCGAAATTGTTTATGAATTCGCACGGGACAGTTGGACACCGGGCGAGGATGCTTTGTTACCCCGGCGCGAACATCCTCCGCCGGGCGTAAGAAGCGTCGAATATTGCCTGAAGATGAAGTTCCAGGTTACAAGAAGTGTTTGGCAGAGTTGCTATGGAACATCGCGTCTTAGAAGATCAATGTGTTCGTTGAAGTCGCAAATATCCCTGAGATTTCCATCATGTGTATGTTTTATACAAATTGTATGCACTCCGTTTCGGCGTTCTCCTCTAAATTATTCCTATTCAGGGCAGATGTCTCGTCTTTAAGGTTGTTCTCCATCACAAATTCACTCGTTTCGGAATGAAAATTTTTCCAAGACACGAACGGCCTCTTCTTCGTTGAACTCGAAAGTGGAGTAGCGTCGCTCTAATTATAATGCCCGTGGTGCCAATACTTTTGCGAGGCTCGAGCTTCGTTCGGGGAACTCTCCGTGCCTCGGAACAGAGGCCTCGTTATAAATAGGCGACGCGCACGGTTCCAAACGAAGATCTACCGACAGAAACAGCGCGAAGAAGAGATGGGAAAGAGAGGAGGAGCCGTGGAGAGCTAGGAGCTCTCGCGATATGAACTGCGGCGTGCAATGTCGAGAGCCGTGAATCTATTTTCGAGGGCGGCACATGGCACACTCCCGGCCGTATGCGCATCGCGAAACTCGTGATAACGCAATCGTGACTTTAAGTGCTGGACAAGTACATATAGCGTTTTCCTGGAATGCGTCGCTATCCCTGTTGCTCGCACGTCGTTATTAAAACACTTTGAATCGCCGGCCTCCTCTCTCTCGTTCGCCTGATCCGTCGTCTGTGATTAGAATCCCATCGAAAACTGGAAATTCGTAGGAAACTATATTTTCACTCGTTGAGTTACGAGCGCGGTTAATGGACACGCTAAGCTTTGCTTCATTGTACGTTGAAATTACAGTCCGCTACATTGTCGCTCCCTCTCTCTCTCTCTCTCTCTCTCTCTCTCTCTCTCTCTCTCTCTCTTTGAAAAAGGTGAACGCTGCGAAGCGAATGGCTGAAAGCGAAATAAAAATATCGAGCATTAAAATGGACTAAAATCGAGGAGGAAGAAGATTTCTGTTCTCGGTAATTTCTGGCTCGCGGAATTGTTCCTTGTGAAATGAAATTCGTTACACTTCAGCTCCATTTTCCCAGTCGCGCGATCCCTTTTTCCTTTTTCCAATTCGTCCCCCTCTCGTTACTCAGTGTCTCATCGGCGACATTTTTCCCTCCCGACTCCATTTCGTATCGGATATTTTTTTAAAAGCCTGTACGAGATCGGCTACGTAATGATAATAGTCGAGCCACGACCCCGTCGATCGCAGCACTCGATTTCTTTTTTATACCTCCAGCTCCTTTTCCTTCGTGTAATGGCAACTCGCAATGATCGTCGTGGACGTTCATTGACACGTTTCTTATTTTCTCGGATCGCGATACGCGACATGGGCTTCGAAGCTGTCGGATGTGCATGGTGTGCGGACCGTATCGAGGAGAGAAGCGTTGAATGAGATGTGTGCGACTGCTTTGGGACGGAAGGTGCAGGCTTCGATCAGTGCCACGTTAACACTGAATATGAAACTAAAATTTACTTCGTTGTCGTGAAAGTAACTTTTGATCCGGCAAAAATGTTTTATGAAAATAATTAAATGCTCGCTTTTCGATCTCTGCACCTTCGACATGGCACTGTGTTTCTTTCGTCGAAAGGAGAGAACTGGAATGATCTCGCGTCTATGAGAAACTCGCAAGATATTTCACACGTGTAACTCCCAACGGATATACATATTAACCGCGATCTGTATACAATATACATGTATATATACAAACGTATATACATATAAATAATATATATATAAATATTTGAAAGGAGTTTAGAGACAGGTAACGTTCACACACATACATAGATACACACGTGCAAAAATTATGTGCTAGCCTAGTGCCTAACCATACATATTATTATAATATATATTATACATTCGTATTTATGGCAGCGAAGAAACGTTTACTGTTCTTCCTGTGGAGAACGCATATTGTAAATATGAGTATGGAAATATATATATGTGAGTGTTTAAGGAATATCACGCAAGATGAATCTGCCAAGAAAGAAGCCGTCGTCAAATTGTCTCCGCGCTCGTCGCGTCTCGCATCGCATAAATATGGCTGGTTATTCATCGGACTTGACCCTTCGGCATTCCACTTAAAACTAGCGAGGCTTCGTTTGATGAGATTAGACCGAACGAATCTCTCTATGTATCCATGAGAGAACGATGACAAAAAGAATAATTGGAGCGGGTGAAAGACGCTGAGGTACTCGGAGAAAATCGAGAGAAGTCGTCTGATCGGTAAAGTCGCTTCGGTTCCCCGGCGGAAGCGGCGACTTGCTTTTTTTTAATGAGCTCTCCATGAATCGCGTATCAATCCGTGAAGTTTCATTGTAATTGGACTCTGTGCGTCGAGATTGTTCTCCGTTCGCAAGAAAAATGATAATTAATTTGATCTCCTCGAGAAGCACGTCTTCTTCTCTCGACTCGCAGTCTCGTTAAATGATTAGCTGCATGAATCTAAGAACGAGTGTCCTCGTTGAGCCGTCAGGGGAGTATCTCAAAGAACAAAACTGCCAAAGAGGAGTGCATCGTGAGTGACTTGACTTCGCCGTTCAGAGAATCGATCGACCGATCGACCGGAAGCGTTCGTTTCGAACAGTGTACTCATTCATCGATACGTAACTGCATATATCCATCGGCAAATATTAACAGGCATCGAACGGACGGCAGCGTAAGACGGTGCAGCGCCGTAAATTGAATCATCCGCTCGGATGATCTGGCAGTCCGCGCAGTCCCGAGCCACGGGGCATGTTAAAGGGTTTTAAGGTCCAGCGAGGAGAAAGAGTATTCGAGCGAAACGGGCAGAGAGCAATTTGAGATGGCTTCTTTCACGGCCGTCTCGTTCATTTTCCGCTCACCTGTTTAAACGGGAAACGAAAACGAAAAAGTAGACGACGGGATGCGACGTGTGCGCCGCGCCGAAAAGCAAACGGGTAAATATACGCTGTGAAGCACGCATCAGAAGAGTCGAAAAAACGACGTGGCGTAATGTGTATCATACATCTGTTAAGTATGCATAACATAATCGTAGTAGTCCCTCTCTGTTGACTTTTTGAAGCAAAAGAAAAAAAAATACATGCGAGCGTGAGAGGGAGAGAGAGAACGCGCGCGAGAGTAAGAGGCACTCAGTGGAACGAAAAAGGGAGAACTGGCTTTATGTGTGTGGAGGTAGCACATTTAGATTAGTGACGCGTAGAGAAACTAACATCGGGAGAGAAAGGTAGCGAATGAGCTTTCTTCCCCCTTCCTTGAGCTTCTACTTCAGCACCCAAATCTCTCTGTGCGTCCGCCCGGGCAGAAGGGCACCCACGGCAACACCAGCAGCACCCTTCTGTCGCCCATCCGTTTCGCTAATGTTTTTTCGCGCTTGGTATATCGCACGCGTATCTCTGCGCACCCGGCCTCCCTTCATTTTTATTACCGTTCGTTTCTCTCTTTCGACTTGTGTTCTTTTAATCACGCTTCTCTTTTAATCGCTTACTCGGTGACCGATTATCTTTTTTATTAATTGGTATTAGAAACACACCGTAGCCTGTAAATACATTGTGTTTGTTCACGTTCTTCGCTTCGATTTTGTTTGTTGGTTGGTGTTCACCTCACTTGGTTTACCTTTTTACGTGTGTCCTACGCTTTGATGAAAACGGATTTTTGGCATTTACCCAGAACCACCAACCCCCCCGCCGATTCTCTTGTTTCTTTTCAGGAAACTAAAATTAATTGTTTGCGTAACGTGTTTGGTGATGCGCGCCCGTTCTCGTTCGTTCGGCGATCACGATATCGAGCACCGGGATAAGCCATCGAGTTTTATTGCTTCGGGGATACTTGTAATCGGTTTCCAGAGACTCGAAAGTACCGTAAAATATATCGAAGGTTTCTCGGTCGAGACGATCCGCGAGCTTTTAGAAGGTTTCTTGCCACATCGAATTTCCACGACGCGGAAAGTTTAACTTCGGGCGAACGCAATTTATTTCCAAGCTTCTATTTTACTCCTCTCTCACTTGACAGATTGTTTCACGTAGCCTTTCTATAATTATAATCTGCGTTTACCATAAACTCGATTGGAGATTGTCAGTTGTGTTATGCGCATCTCTCTCCTCCGAAGACTTGACTTCCTAACAATGCTTAATATCGAACTGCATCACCAAACATCGTTAAGTAATGCTTCTGCACTAACGGATTGCAAAAACAAAATAATGTCTGATTTCGATACTTGTTTGACACATTGATTCTTATCCTTAAAGGTATGGACACGACCGTGGTTCATCATCAAGGACCTCTGATATCGAGCGCGGCCATAATCGGTATCGTGATCGCGGTACTGTTCATTATTATTATTGTGATCGACGTGATCTGCTGTTGCGCGCATAAAACAGGTAAAGATATATTTCTCTAATAGCTTAAACTTCACTCGCGCTATAAGTGTATAGTATTTCCGAGATAAATGGCCAACATAGATCTGTGTCACATTTTGTATAATTATAATTGTTACTACTGAAAATTCATAGTGCTTTCGCAGAAATGTGAGCTTTCACGAGAGTCTATCATGGTGTGCAGCTTCATTGAATATTCATGAGTAGTCTGTCTGACTGCAGCGAAACAATTCTAAAATTTCAATTCACTGCCTTTACTTAGCTGAAGATCCAATCTTAGGGTAGACGATGTCACCGTACGATTCTATTAGACGAATGTCTCACACTGTTTTTACGTCTTCCTTGCCAAAGCGAGGAGTTAAATATGCAATAGTAAGTCAGTATAAGTAGTATATTTTTCGACGTGAGCGTTTATACAGGAAATACTGCACGCTTAAAACCGCGTATAAATGTAAATTACCGAATGGCCATTGATACAACGTTAAGGGCGGCGCGTAAATCCGTTAAGAATCGCATCAGGTAAGCGTAACGGATCTTGGTATAGGTATAAATTTTCGCGAACTCGAAACGGTAAATCTATCGAAAATCGCGACGCAAGCATTGGCTGCAAGTGCGGCGAGCGAATTTATTAGAAGTTCCGTTCTACCGGAATGGTAGGTATCCGAAATTGCGGCTCCGGATTTATCTGAAATTACAACGCTAATTTACTTGATGCGGTGGCGGCGCGTAAATTTATCCGAAATTACTCGCGGCATAAACTCGTTTCTCGAATCGCAGCTGCGCAAATTTATACGGAGTAGGCGCGATTGTGAATCCTAACGCGAGATTACGACTCTATTTAGTTTACGCCGCCGCGACAAGTTACACAATTCAGAAAGTAGATTTCGCGCCGCGGGAGCGCGAGGCGCGCGAATTACTGTCCGTTTCCGACAAGTTGCCCAGTCAAGGATACAGTTCTCACCCCGTTCCACCTCTCCTGCTACTTTGCGCTACGTCGTTATTGGCTGCGAGAATTCTTCACCGGTCGGCCTCAGAAAAGTCTCATGTTCGCGTTATCGCAAAGCCTCGTTGGCCCGAATAGTGGGAAAGCCCGGCCCGTGCAGATATCTGTTGGCTGCGGCTGACGACACGGGACGACTACGAGCATATCGAGAGAGTGTCATCGGCCGCAGCCAATAAAGATGTAGCGCATGGTAGCAGGAGAGAAGGAGCATGGTGAGAAAGATCTTCCAAACTTTTCGGGAACGGACTATACGTCTTGGAACTTTTTTACGAGCTCGTTACAATTTTGATGGTTTAAAAAGAATCTTTTATTGCAGGAATTATATACTACGTGTGCGAACGGTCCCGGCGGAAACCAGTGGACGAGGAGGACGCGAAACTTGGCAGGTGAGCCTCATTCCAATCTCGAATTGTTTCGGTACACACCACACGTTTCATACGAAATATCCTTTCTCTCTCTTTCTCTGTCGATATCTCTTGTCGTGTTTAGATCGATTTACTTCGGCGCTACTCCTTTATATACGTATACATTACACACATATATTTTACATTGTGCTTTGGCAAGTCTTTGGCGCTATATTTACCGCCGTGTCATCGAACTTCGCATTCACCGTGTCGTTCGGACACGGCTGCCCGCGAATCTCTCTCTCTCTCTCTCTTTTTCTCTCTCCTTCGCCCGCTTCCCCCAGACCGTCGACGCATCGTGAAGTCGAGGTTCCCACGGGAGCCGTGAGCAACCTGCAAATTCATTTACGGGAGCCCTTACGATTCCGCGAAACGACCGTTTTCTGATATATACATTCGCAGGAACTTGGTACCGCTTTGTTCGGAGCGAGCTCCCCTTTCTCAGAGATGTGATAACAAAGGAAACGCGTCTACTCTCAAATTATACTTTTCATTCGTCTTTTTTATTTTCAAGATCGAGTCACTCTTTTTCTATTTGAACGGAGTAGAACGTAATGGAAAACCTCTTTTGATTCTCCTTTTTCCCGAATGAGATCCTATCGAATGCGTACTGTCAAAGCAACCCGCGATATTTAACGGCGCGGCGGAGCACGGGACAAAAACCTGAGCCATAAAAAGCCGAACGAGCACATGGGGGAGGCGTTCGGGGCCGGACGTTAATGGACACCCTCGACAAATCGGTACCGAGCATCCTTTATATCTGGTTTTCATTGAACCGTAGCAACGGGAGTCTCACATTCGTCCCGCAAAAAAAAAAAACTAAACGAAGAAAAGATAACCGAGCGTTGTTTCACCGCGATTAAATGGCGCGCGGTTTAACTGGTTAGAAACGTATCCCGCCATTAGCAGACACTTTGACGACCCTCTCGCATCTGTCTCTTTTTTTTTCTTTACCGGTAGTCTTTACGGTTGGCGGTTTCCATTGCCGTATTGCGACCAAAAAATGGCCAATGTCGCCGGGGTCACGGCCATCCAAGACACGGGTAGTGGAAAAAATACCATTAGATTGGTCAAACACACTGCCATGTAAGAGAGATACATAAGTTGAAAATTCAGTAAGAAGCATGGCTCCTCACGAAGGGGCTCCGACACGGCTTTCTACTTCGCATGACGATTTAATTTTTTTGTTTCTCCGTTCTCTCCTCGTTTAACGTTCTCACGAAACTTTTCTGTCCCCGTTTCGTTTCACTCTCTATCTGTCTTATCAATCCTTCGGTTCTGGTGGACATCCTGGAACGTCAGACACGTAAATCGAGAATGGCATCCGTCGGGGATGGCGTTTAAAGCCCGCCGATAATGCGGAATTGCAGCATGAGAAGGATGATCTTGTTTGTTCTCCTCTTCAACGCTTCCGTTACTCCCTGTTATCTTGTCCCGCCGCCGACCATTTCCCGTGTACGCGAAAAAGAACGAAACACTGTACACCGTTCCGCTGCGTACAGTTCATTTAACGCTTACTTGTTGTAACCCCCATCCCCGTGTCCACCGTCGACTCTTTCTCCCTATCATTTACGCGCGTTGCATAAACTATTCTGCCCATTTACTCGCCCGTGCTTTGGCTATGCTGCATGAGATATCAACACTCTGAAGTGATATTAATTGCTCGTTAACTACCGTAGCACCGCTCACCAGCATTCGCTCTAATTTAACCCTGTTCCATTCGAGCGTGGATCATGAAAGTAGGTAATTCAGTTTCATTACCTCGTGAAAAAGGTTACCGCGGAGACCGGGGTATAGTTTTCAGTCGTAAAATATCCCGCAATGCCCCGCGTCGTATCGGACACACGAAAACACCCCCGATATTGCGAGCTTAAACAACAACGAAAACAACAACCCGAACACACACCTCTTTGAATGTTCCCCCGCGACGTCTTTACGGTTTAGTCGCATTACCTTTGCTACAACGTGTTCGTAAACTCTTCTGGTTCGACAAATGAAAAATTATTTTTATACCGTGCTATTTTATGAACACGCTGAAAAGAGCAACAAGAAAATGAAGCCGGTGTGTCGATTGCAAATGTGAAACGCGATACTAACGAGTGACATGGCATGCATTATGCGTTCTTATTCGATGTTGCACCACGCGCCGCATCTCTCGACATCTGCTCTCTTATGCCCAGTACTAGATCTATAACCGTTCAGAGTAACTGTCTGAAAATTTAACGAATCAGTCAATAAAACGTTCGTATTCGACGTTATTCTAGAGACGAGAAGGAGCCGCTGAAGGAAGAGAAGAAGATCACGCCGATCATCGACTCGGGCCTGCGCCGGGAGACCTCTATCACATTTGACGGGAAGAGGTCCATATCAAAGACAGGGTTCGTCGGCAAGGATTCGGCCGTCTAGATATTCTTCCGGCGTACTAGATTGTAAATCATCCCGTGGAAAAGAAAGAAAAATGCCATCATCCCCCTGGCCGTAGTGTTCTCGAAACGATAAAGGAACGATGAGAGAAAGAGCATCCATCGTTTCATCCTGAAACGTACACGCAGGGAACAGAATTTTAACTGTTGCCAACAGCCTTCTCCTTTTTCAAATTTTATTTCGATCCCGTCGAGACTTCGGGGTTACGAATCTCGTTTACCTTTTACTTTTAAACGAGCGCGATCGAACCTGACGGAAATCTCACACATGCGTTCTCGTCTGCTATCCATTTTTATGGGGGCAGAACGGGAAAAGTTGTTGCATTTAATCGTAAATCCTATCGTTTGCACGTATCAAATTTATCATGGATATATTTGCGCGCGAGACTTCAGCTCGGCATTTTCTACTTTACGGCTGAAGCGAAGAAATAAATTTTTCCCTCTCCCCATTCCCAGTTATTAATCATCAATGGGTCACTGACGATTCACGGCTAACCCAGATACGAAAATGTATCTTGTTCGCGTGAAGATCGTTTCTAGGCAAAAAAAGAAGGAAAACTATCGGTGTATTGTAATTTAGCGAATCGTCGCGAGGAGGACGATCAGTTAGATAGATCGCTTTACACGAGGAGGAAGAATGTACAAAATTTAATCGCGAAATTCGGTAGAAGTTGGTCGATAATTAGCGATGATTGCTTCGAGGCACCCCTTATAGATAATCGCAGTCTAGTACGCTGGGTAGTACTCTATTACCGTGCGCAAAGCACGGAAACTAAAAAAAAAAAAAACGATTCGCCTGTTCCGTTCGCGTTTCTTCCGCGTTGCTGTAAGAAGCAACGGGAGTTGAATTTTCAAGGGTATAGGAACGAACGGAATCAGGGATTTACTCTTTCCAGATGAAGTTCTTAATAGCACGGGAACTTCCTATCTGTGTATATACTTTTAAAGGTAATTATTTCCTCTCACGTTCCATACATGTACGTTCTCTGATTAGATGATCCGCAGATACAGTTACACGCTTCGTTCCGTCGCGTCCTGCGCGACTTTGAAACGACGAATTATCAATTTCGTGGTTGTACAATGACTTGATTTCGAAGACTGATTCCTTTAAGCGCGAAACTCCGCGAAGTTCTTATCATTGACGATCAAGAAAACTCAGGTTTCGATTAAATAAGTTCACTTCGTTTTCAGCTCACGTATCCGTCGCCCACCCAGCGCAACCATGATGAAAAAATTAATTTTTTTATTATTATAATAGCCCGCCGCACTTTTCGGTGTGACCACACTCTCTACGAACCAATGTGATCCGTCACTCGGTTTCGATGTGTTCTCAAGATGAAACCATCTCTTTCGTTTTTTAATCCGTGATATCGTTTGTAGTGATAGTTTACCGTGTACATTTTACGATATAAAAATTCTACCAACGAGGCAGAGCCCAAGTGTCTCTTTCGTTTACTTAAGTTTTCGTTATCAGTTAGTGTTTCGTGTGTATCCTACAATAGTTGCCCTATACGTTGTAAGAAAGTAATGTAATCGAGAACCATGGGCAGCTTTTGCGATTACATATATGATCGATAAAATTGTGTATCGTCACGATCGGATTATCGATGCGGCTACCGAACAGTATACGCGCGAAAACTGCAAGATACGGAACGACTCCGGAGAGAAGGAAACGAACATTCGATATTAATGATCGTGACATCATTTTATCGAATATTAACAATTTTAATTATGTATAGTATAATCAAATATCGAGTCAAAAATCGGTTTTCGAGATATTCGAATTACAAAGTACTTGCCATAATAAAAACTGAGACCTTTGTTCCAAACTATAGAAAACAAAAGAACAATCGAAAGCTGCCATATACATATATATATACTATAATGTATTCGATAACATTAAATACCGATTTTGTCCTAATGTGTAAGATGGCTTTTCAAGAAAAAATGCAGTTTTAAAATGTGATAAGTTTTTGTAAATGCTTGTAAACGTTTCTCCTAATCTTTAAGGAAATATGTAATTGGAAATAAGTTTATAGGAGGGTTCGGTAAGTTTAGAACCGTTATATGCGAGTTCGGAAGGTGCGTTCGCAAAATCGAAAAAAAAGCGTGAAGGAGGCGTAAAACGAGTATAGAGAAAATGAAGATTCAAATAAATTGTTCGCGTGTACATTTATTGAAGCCAGTTGTACCTACCTGTTGAAACGAATCGATTAAATAGGAAGCATCTATCATTCCCTCGCTTGCGAACACACTTTCTGCACAGGGTAGCTTTTTTACGTACCGTAACACAGAGTTTTGCCAAATATATAGTACTTATTAGCTTATAAGTGAACGAGTACATATTATTATAAACGAGAAATGTATGAATCAAGAAGAAGATGAGAAGAAGAACGGCGACTGTCGTCGTTGTCGTGATCTTCACGCAGTGTCCTCGAGTCCTCGCTGAGTCGCTCGATCGAACGGCTCGACGTGAACGGAAAGACATCCACGTTTAATCTAGCTATTTTATATTCGTTGCCAAAACCCGTAACCCAAGTAGCTTCCCACGAAAAGTATTACTGCGCATCTTCCAGTTTAAAAAAGAATAATAATTATTAACGAACAAAGAACATTATTAAGAGTTCGTAGGTGTAAGGCATATTTTTTATGTATGCTTTTTCTGTACGCGTCAAGGAAACGTACTCTCGACTAAATAAAGGATGAAAGAACATTTGCGTGATCAAATAATTCACGCGCGTCATTCAACCGTTATTTTATTTTTATTTTATTTACATAAAAATCTTATTAAATGTAGAACCTCTCGTTACATTTCTTAATGTTACCGCGAGTTTTATTGTATGAAGTGAAACAACCTCGTGTGAATAGGTAGCAGGTAAGGAGTATGTAAAAGCTCGCAATGCTTATCGGTAGTACGTCGTTTAGGCCATGTTATCGCTGCATACTTATCAGTACGCACAATCTGTCTACAACCGCATCTAAAATACTTGCCGAATATGCAGCTATAAAGCGATTGCGCGTTATGGCACTGCGTTGTTCTATCCCAAATAAACAGTACATGATAATGCGAATAATAAAAACTATATAAAATTTTTCTGCATCTTAAATACTAATTACGTCGGCCGACGCGATAATATCTATAACACAGCTCAGGTTCTTTTCGTTCGTACAAACAGTTTCGTATCATACCTCTATACCTATGTTGGAACGTTTACCTTTTTTTATTAATAGCTGCTCTACGTTCAACTGGGGCGGTTCCGTTCGCGTGTGCCACACGTACACCTGTGTAAACAGCGTAAAACATGATTCTGTGATTTGCATAACAGAGTACAGTATTTAACGTCTACTGTTTGCTTCTAAATATTTTAAGGAAAATCATTCACTACGATAGTAAGCATTAGTCCTTCGCAACGAGCAACGTTATCTAAGATACGAATACAAAATAACTGGCTAAATATTTTACGTTTATTTTACTCGCTGATTACTCTTCGTTGCCTTATCTGACGCTAAAAATAAGTACACTCGTAGAGTCTACTTCAAAATACGTTCGGTGCAATTGGTAAAAATTAATTCGGATACGTACCTTCGTGCAGCAATCCGCCAGTGGCTCCAGTTCATCCCTGGTGACGATTTGCCGCAGGATTTCACTCTCCTGGTAACCGCCCTGGACGTCGTACGAAAACTGGGCGTCTTTGTTTTCGAGCAGGAGCCGCAGGTTTATCGCGAATCCAGCCATATCCAGCGGAAATGGACGGTCCGGTTTCCAGGCCGCGTTAAAACCGATTACTTTATTTGTAACGTTATCACATATCGGTTTTTCCACCATCAGGCCACCGACGAGACCCACCGGCCATACGCCAACCTTCTTTATCTTCTCCATCTGTAGACAAGCATCAAAATGGCATATCATAACACAAATGATCGTTTGTCGCTAATGTCAGATAATTTTCACATCATTTAACTTTAAAATATATAACACACTTAATTGATAAGATACT